>OVAX01000190.1:68761-110468 GCA_900406405.1 Lepidium africanum
TTTTTTACCAACTACAAGTAGGGGTTTTAGGGATTCCTAATTAGTTCTTATTTATCTTTAGATATATATAGTTCTTGATTATCCGTTGTTTAACACTACAAAGCACAATCAAAACATAGGAATCTAAAATCCCTCACTTTTGACAGTGCACGTCGATAAAAAGGTTCTTCGATTCGATCTCTCTGGCTCTCCCTTCTTTCTTATTGCTTTTTGCTTGATTTTGAGTTTGATGAATTTCGAAAATTCCTTACAATAGTTTTAGGAATCTTTTGTAGTCCATTAAATTGTTACGAACTTTTCTAATCGCAGATGCTTCAATCACTTCCTGGTTGAACCCTAATTGTAATTTTCTTTGTAAACCTAATAATATCTTCGTACGCAAGTTTCAAAATCACTTTGACGAAGAGATTTAGCGCCTTTTTCATTAAAGTCAAACAAAAGATTGACTTTACTTTTTTGTTTTTTTCGTTCTTCTAATTTTTCTATTGAATATCTGTCTTTGATTACAAAAGACTCGTCGTCTTGAGCAAACATGAATTTCGAAGAAATCAAGGACAAAGAAAACCGGAGCAGAGATGGGGTGCCGTTCTTATGGTTCAACATAGAATCAGAGCTACAGAGGGTGATTGAGGAAATCAATTCTAATCCAGAACTTAAAAGTATCATTGATAACGTCAAAGATCTTGAACAGACTGCGGGAAGGGACCAATATTCTAGTACAGAGCAAGAAGGTATAAAATCTGAGCCGATACGAGAGTAATTCCGTTTGATATCCTCCTCTCTATTCTCTAATGTGTTAAATTTTGGGTTTTGCAGTGATTGACGAGTTGTTTGTTGCTGAAGAAGTTGGACACTCGTGCGACTTGTGTCAGAGTGATCTCGCCACTGATCCAGAACGGCCTAATGCTCCCTTATGCACATTACAACAAGCCTGTGTGCTGGCTTGTGGACATGTCTACCACTTCAAGTGTTTGCAAGGCACCACTCCTGATCTCGAGAACGGTTCTACCGATCCTTCCTGCATTTTGTGCATTAGCTGAATGAACCTACACAATCCATTCAATGTGTATTTAACTTTAAGTACTTATACCATCAATGTCGTTTAGATAATTTGGAGATTTTAGATTTTGTTCTTGCAATGGCAATGGAGTTACATACAAATACCAGAATTTTTTTTCTGATTTTTATCAATTCCTTTTTACATCCCTTCAGCTCCCTTGAAAGGCTAAGTAACTTACAAATTGCCTTTATGGGAACCTAGAACCACGCACTGTATGGTAGCTTCTAAAGCCAGAAGTGAAGCATGGCCTGTTCATGAAACGAACACATTTTAATACTTCTGTATATCATTTAGCCATCCCTATAAAAAGTAGCAAGAACAGTGATTACCTCTTGAATTGAGAGAAGGGCTTGATCCTCCTGGCGTTGACATACTTGTTTAGATTGATGCAGTTCTGATCTTAAGCTTCTCATCTCTGTCTGCATTACATTGAGTTGTTCTTGAATCTCCTTTAGCAAACTCAAATGTTTTCCCTTAATACTCGTATCTCTTGGCGGATCGCTCACTTTTCTTTGTTGAGTACTACTTACCATCTTGCCTCTGACCTGTGATTCTTAATGATTATCAGCACCAAATCAAGTTGAAATTGCTTAAGCAAAGATTACTTCACTATAGACGAATGATTCACCTTTCTTTCTTCGTCTTCCTCTTCTTCCGAGATGATGGTAAGGCTTTCCCTCGTCCTAGGAACCTCGAATATGTCTTGCACATTTGGAGACGAAATCAGAGTCTCAGAAGAAGCATCTTTTACAGAAAACCTTTCAGGGTTTTTCATCATCTCCATAATTGAACTGACATCACTCTTAGCGGTCTCGAGGATCGTATTGCTGACCTGTGAAACCAACGCATGTGACATAGACTCACGCCTAAGCAAAGGAAATTTAGATTCCTTGTGAGCATCTCTTGAGTCTGAAATCTCCCGAACATGCTCATCTATTTTCCTGATTTGTTTCCAATAAGTGTTCAAGTCTTCACGAGGGGATACAGAACTACTCTCAACATTTTTCTTTTCCTCAAAATTTTCACTACTAATATCACACAAAAGGAGTCTTTTCTCACTGGTCATGCCATCGAATGGACTCTGCAACACATGAAGAGATATAGCTTTGGCTTATGTTTTGATCTCTTAACAGAAAGCTTAGTATACCATAGAATCAGTTTCATTTGCAGTTATAACCAATTGAAATTGCTAATTACCGATAGATTTCGCTTCATTTTGCTCTTTAGTTTCAGACGGGAAGTATCCCCGAAGAAGATGAGGTTCTCGGGGAACTTGTTCTCAATGACGGCTGGATCAGAGCAGCCAAGGCCGAGTAGTTTGCATCTATAAGCTTGGACTTGAAACTCAAGAGAAGCGATCTCCATTTCTTTCTGGTAAATCAGATCCTCGAAGAGCGCAAGAGAAGTTTCGGCATGACACATCTTCTCTTCTGCCATTCTCTTGTACTGACTAGTTTCCATCTCCAACGCTGCTTTCTCGCCTTGAAGCCGTAGAATCATCGATAAGGCCTCACTTGCAGCGGATGAAGAAGCTTCACGTTCAGCGTCAAGTTCCTGACTGATCTTCTGAAGAAGCTCCTGTTGCGCCGACATGGTTTCTCTCACCCCTGAGGTTTCTCCATTGCCTCCTACCCCCAAACTCATCGTTCTCTCCACCATTTTCGATCACAGAGTCCTGATCCAAATTTCCGGATCTGTGGTCAATGTCAGATGCAGGAAAAGAGGATATTAAAATTCGAATCAACGCGGCAATAGGAAGCGGAGATATTAAGTAAATTCTGATCGGAAAATTAAGATCGACAAGGAAGGCCTTGAAAGCGACCAGATATTCTAGAAAGTCCAATCGATAGTTGGAACCTATTAACGTGTTAACGACCACTTTTTCACTTTTTTTGGGGAAAAAACTTTAAAATATAATTTAGAATTTGATATTTTATGAATTGACCCAAGTATGATCCAGCCGACACGGCGTATTTCGGATAATAATTGGGCCAATTGGCAAAGGTAAGCGCCAGATATTAACAAGTACATTACAGTATTCCGATTAAAGCCTGTCGCATCATTTTTTATACTACTCGTTTTTGAAGACACAACTTTACATTTATCCATGTGAGACTCTGGATTAAACACACAAATCAGCCAGTTTCCCACCAAATGCTTTGGATTGTCACAATGAAGACACATTGATAAACTCATAGAACAGCTTCTGAAATTTACTAAGCTGAGTCTTCTTCAAGCACATGGTCATCATCAAGCTCCCTTCTTCGTCTGAGCTCTCTATTACATAACCCTTCCCTTCATTCATATGTGAAGCTCTCTCATAGAAGGCCCTTCCCCATCCAAAATCCAATTCGTTAGCCATTTGTTTGGTTAGACTGACGATGCAGAAGTTTGCTGCGCAGCTGAATATCGGATTACCTTCCCCAGGAACCAACTGATCGAGATCAGGATGTCTCTCCAAGTAGTCAATCGCTGATCTCAAGTACTTATTCTTCATTTTCCTTATTTCGCCATGAATTCTCTCTACTGTTCTGCTGAAACCCTCTCTGTGAAAATCACCCAACATTGATATCGGCCGAGCGTGAAAGAGAGTGTTCCCAATATATCCTTGTGGAAGCTTTGGTCGTAGTCTTGACCTCCCATCAACTATTATATGCAACCTTGTCAAGTGTTCTTCGCTTAAATCTGCGTGTGGAACACAATGTAAAGTGAGAACCTTTGTTCATGTATTAGACCACGAGCTGAAGCACTTCTGCAATTTATTTTAATTCATATAATTTAAAGAAAGTCTTAGGCTTTTAGCTCCTAGAGAGAGTGTTTACAAGGAAAATCAATAATATACCTTCATTTGCAAAGCAAGCACAACGCCAGATGTGTGAGACCAGAACTTCATATGTACTAAACTTACTAGTACCAATCTCTGCCATAGCTTTAAGAGCTTTTAGTTGGAGACGTGTGAGTTTGAGATTGGCAACTCCAGAATCAGATTCAGGATTCGATCTGTAAACCAGGGATTTCACGGGAGGATTGCGAAAGGGAGGTGGTTCGTACTCAGTGTGAGGAAAGACAGGAGATGGAGGGTGCTGCGCACAAAGTACAGTGCGGTCCAAGAACGGTTTTACCTTCAGTGGAATTCCCCGAGCAGTTCGAGACCATGCTGCCATAATATACCCAAGAGAAGTAGCATCACCAAATGTATGGTGTATTGAACTTCCAATACAGATCGTTCCGCATTTGAAATATGTAACCTTGTAAAATATCAGTAACTATCTGTTAGATATTAAATGTTATGGTCTATGCAATATGATAACATCAGATGGTGCTGAAAACCATAAATAACATCAGATGATGAAAATGAAAAAACCTTCACGTTTATAACTGAGTTAATCAACGGATCTATTCATGACAAATGACAAAAAGAACAAACTTCATGAGTAAGACATATTTTGCAACAGGCAGATGAGGAAAGCGTACTTGAAAGAGAATAAGGGGAAGGGAGGAAATGTCTCCTGAGTAGTCAAGAGTAGGTACAAGTTGAGAAAGATCCAAACTTTGACTGAGCAAGCCAACATCTTGTAGAGTAGAATCAGTCTCAGCCTCCACAAACAAAACTCCTTCCCCATTGCATTGAACCTCCAACCTCCCATTGGTATCTACCACAAACAAAGCAGAAAAGAAATCTAAAGATGAGAGGCTGATACCATAGTGTTTAGTTAATACAGAGCTAATCATCAAAAACGATTTGGATAGTTTCAGGGAATTACAGAGACACGTTGCCCAATATTCTGTGTAGATAAGTAGGTAGATTAGGTAAAAATCATCTTTTTGAGATTTTTGTGTGAGTGTGAAGAAAATCAAACTATGAAAGTATTTACCTTTTTTTTTTGAGAAAGTTAAAAGGAAAAGTATCCTCTGAGGGATTTGAATTGCAAATCGACAAAACTCAGCAAGACAATAGATCCTTTGTAGATGATTATGCGTGGTAGATGAATCTGAGGCGATTTCGAATCTTACCCTTTTGAAGTCTCCCAGCAGCAGGATAGAAGAGGACAAGAACCTTGCTCAGAGCATCGATGAGGTATTGAATGTCGGGAGCATTGGAGAAGGAGCAAGGATTGTAGAAGTAGAGAGTGCCCATGTGAAACCTTACTTGTATCAAGTCCAAATTGGAAAGCCATAGATTTTGTGTGGGTGTTTCCTCAGCTGGCTTCACCATCTTAGCTTGCTTCACCCAAATCTTCATTTGATCCACACGATCCTTGAGGCTCCTGTTTTACAAGAAATCCAGAGAAGTCCCTAAGAACACGACTCTGATTTGCGTGAGCTTATCAGTTACCAGAAAGTGGAGACCGAAGAAGAAAAGTGAATATATAGAATTCAGCATGAGGAAGAGGAAAGAATCTAATGGTTATTGGGAAATTGTCAATTAGGCCTGAACTTTCAAATTTCAATCATTTTAGGCAATCGGGTTCCCCAAAACAAACAGTTATCTTTTTATCTCGTCCCTAAGTTTTTGTTGACTCAGCCAAATTAGGCATATCATTAAATCGTTAAACGGATTAATTAACTGCCATTAACCATCGTTTACTGTTGTCGTTAACTTAACCATTTGGAAACGAAATTGAAAAATCCCCAATTCGATTTCCCTCATAAAGCCTAGAAAAAAAATCTTCAATCTAGATTCTCAAGCACGATGAATAGAAGACCAAAACTTGTGATTTGAAGGAAATTGTCTGGAGGATCTGCAATGGTGAACGAAACTGAAACTCCATATGGTGATGAAGTTCGAGACGGCGAAGAAACACGAGATGTTGAAGAAGGTCCAGAGAAGGAACACGACAGAGATTCATGACCCAGAGAAGGAACACGATGGAGAGACCTTCCACCACGACGCAGAGAAGCAACACAAGGCAGAGACAGAGTATCAACAAGAGGCAGAAAAGAATCACGAGCCAGAAAAGGATCACAACCTCGAGTAACACGAGCCAGAGTAGCACAAGACAGAGAAGAAGCAAGTTCATCTCGCGCCAGAGACAGTGAAGATGAAACTCGAGGCAGAGACGGTGAAGATGAATCTCGAGATGAAGAAGAAGCTTTCGCCAGAGAGGATGATAATGTAAGTGATGGTGACTGTGATGTGATTTGTGATGATGATTGTGATGTAGTTGGTACGTCTGATGATGAAGCAGTGGAAGAAGGATGCTTTGAAAGTGTAGAAGAACAACTCTGTGAGGATGTGATTAATAAGGAAGGTAGTGATGCTGACAGTAGTGACTATATTTGGGATGATGAGATGATTCCCGAACCTTTGTCATGTTTAGACGAAGACGATGATGAAAACGAATCAGAGAATGTCACAAGCAATGAAGATTCGGAAGAGTTACTAGCATTGGGGAAGACTTTCAATTCACCAAATGATTTCAAGCTTGTTGTGCTTAGGTATTCTCTGAAAACCAAATATGATATACAGTTTTATAGGTCACAAACAAAGAAGATTGGTGCAAAATATTCTGATAAAAAGTGTCAGTGGAGAGTATATTATGCTTATGAGAAAAGGAAACAGGCGTTGATGATAAAGGTTTTCATAGATGAGCACATTTGTACCAAAACGGGTTACACTAAACTGCTGAAGATATCAACCATCGCTTATCTGTTTGCGTCAAGGCTGAGAGTAAATCCAAAGATGACGAAGCAATAAATGGTCTATGAGATAAAGAGAGAGTATAACCTGGGAGTGACTGAGGAGCAATGTGGAAAAGAGAAGACCAAGGTTATGAGAGAAAGAAAATCGAGTCATGAGAAACATTCTGCAATGATATGGGACTATAAAGCTGAGATTATTTGGAGTAACAGAGATACAACATTCGAAATTGAGACAATCCCGGGGCCAACCATTGGCAATAAGCTGAGGTTTCATCGTTTATATATCTACTTTGATTCTCAGAGAAGGTCGTGGAAGGAAACATGTCGACCTATCATAGGTGTAGATGGAGCTATCTTGAAATGGGATATAAAATGCCAATTATTAGCTGCTATCAATAGAGATGGGGATAATAGGATCATTCCCATTGCTTGGGGAGTAGTTAAGGTCGAGAATGAAACAAAATGGGACTGGTTTTTGCGACTTTTGGCTCAAGATCTCGGTCTGAAGATGGCAGAAAAGTAGTTGTGATCTCCGATAAACAAAAGGTTTGATCATATAGGTTTCAATTGATTTAACTTATAGAAATGATGGACTTGGTTTTAGGACTGTTTTAGGACTGATAGATGTATCTTATAGGACTGTTGTAGGACTGATAGCTGTAACTTATAGGTTTGATCCGATAGATGTATCTTTAGTTTTAAGACTGTTTGTTGAAATCTTGTCTTTTGTTGAATCTTACTCTATGAAGTTATTCATAGCTGACTTGGAACTCTGGTTTTTTGTCTTTGGTTTTTTGTCTCTTGTCTTGTTGTTGTATCTCTTTGTTATCATTTAGTATGAGTAGTTGCTTTAATCTTTTGTTTTAGAATTGTAAACTGTTTGTGTCAGGTTTGAAACCTTGTCTTTTGTGTAAATTGGTAAAGTGTATTTAGCTCGTATTAGAGAATACATGTTTATATGTTTATCACTCGTATTAGAGAATATTTATCTCGGATTTCTATAAGTGTTTGTGTCAGGTTTTTATTTTAGAACTGTGTGTGTTATTGAATTGTGGGATCGTGTGAGTACTGGTTTTTTGTTTCTGGTTTTTTGTCTCTCGTTTTATTGATGTATCTCTTTGTTATTAGGATTGATGATTTGTAAGTTTATTGTTGTATCTCATGTGAGTTCTGGTTTTTTGTGTCAGGTTTTTTGTTGCATAATTGGTACTTGTATTGAATAACCTAGTATCATATATTGATTTACTTGTGTTATGATCTCTGATTGAAGGGGTTGATTAAGGCTATGCACAACGTGCTTCCGGCAGCTGAACATCGACAGTGTGGTAAGCATATATTTGAGAACTGGAAGAAGGATAGTCATGATATTCAGCTGAAACGCATGTTTTGGAAGATATCCCAAAGCTACATTCTGGAGAATATGAGGATAATATAACAGAGCTCAAACGGTATAATCCTAATGCTCATGATACTCTTGAGAAACAAAATCCTGAATCATGGTGTAGAGCATTCTTTAGGGATGAGTTTTTCTGCAATGACAACTTAAACAATATGAGCGAGTCCTTCAATCGAACCATTCGTCAAGCAAGAAAAAAGCCTCTATTGGACCTGTTAGAAGATATTTGACATCAGTGTATAGTTCGTAATGCAAAGAGGTTTGTCGTTGCAAACAGACTGAAGACAAAGTTCACAAAGAGAGCTCATTCAGAGATAGATAAAATGATTGCAAGTGCACATCGTTGCATTACACACATAGCAAGAAAAAATGAGTACGAGGTAGAATTAAATGGTGTAACTTACTCTGTGGATATGAACAACCAAACTTGTGGCCGCAGAAAATGGCAGATGATTGGTATACCTTGTGAGCATGCAGCAAGTGTTATTATAGGTAAGAGACAGAAGCTCGACGAGTACGTTAGTGAGTACTACACAACCGAAATGTGGCGATGTACCTATCTGGATGGTATCAGACCTATCCAAGGCATGCAATTGTGGGCCAGGATGCGGAGGCTTCTTGTATTACCACCACCATGGAGAAAAGGCAACCCGGGAAGACCAAGTAACTACGCAAGGAAGAGGGGCAGGAATGAAACAGTTTCTTCCACAAATAAACACAGATTGTCATGCAAGTTAAGGGTAATGACATGTTCAAACTGCAGGGAATATGGGCACAATAAACAGACTTGTGAAAATCCAACTATTGCATGTTATTTGCCTAGACGTGGAGGTCAACCATGGAAAGAAACGGTCAGATTTTTTACCGTTTTTACTACTCTTTGTGTTTATTTAATGTCAGATTTTTATTCTGATAAATATATTTCCAGGATGGAACACCACTAATGGAAGCTTAATTACTCAGCACACACGACCTTCCACCACAAAACTCACAAGACCTTCCACCACAAAGCTCACAAGACTTTCCACCACAAAGCTCACAAGGTTCACAAGGTGGTGATCGTGGATTGGGTTGGATTGCTTGGTTTCAATGTTCTATTTAAACTAGTGTTTTCTTAGTCTTTTGAGACTTGTTTTCTTAGTCTTTTGATGTTGCTTGTTTTGGGTTGGATTGCTTGTTTTCTTAGTCTTTTGTTAGAGAATGGATACAAGGAAACAATGTAAATTCCTTTAATTTGTTCCTTATATTGAATATATTTTGGCTCTTCTCTTTGACAAAAGTCTCATAGGACAACAAAATAAATATGAGAACAATGTCATTAGCCAAGTTCAACGTTTTTCACAGAAACAAACTACAGTCTTCTTCAACTCAAACACAATTGATGACAAACTAGTACTAAATTACAAACTAGAACACAAGCACAAACAAAGATTAATTGCAACCAGTACCAAATTACAAAGTAGAACACAACCACAAACAAAGATTAATTGCACAAATGATGACAAACTACTAGTAATATAATACACTCTTCTCCTTTCCTTTACCAAACATTTGGTAAATGACAACAATAACTAAAAGACAAACGCACATCAAGCTGAATTTGTTCATCAGTTTTAAGCATTAGATTTCTTTTTTGCTCGACATCACATCTTCTTTTAAGTCTTCGATTACAGTCTTCAACTCCTCAATCTCAAATTTGGCATAGCTAATGTCACTTTCAATTGCTCCTATTTTTGGTAAAGCATCTTGAACTTCCTCAAACACAGCATCCTCAACCCATTTAAACAAGTGCTCCTATTGCATAAACAAGAAGTTTGATTACTTCTTTCAGATTGAAAACACCATAACAACAAGTTAAAGAGTCAACTTACATCTTTTTGGCTTCTACATCGGAAGAATGGACGTCCGAGATTATCTTGTGTCTTAGATGTAAGAACTTTAACATCTATTCCACACTGACACTTAACGGAAATTCACAGTTTGCGCCACCATCTATTTGCTCATAATTCGAACTCATTGGAGAAGAGAAAGGAGATGAGAAATTTAGGGTTTATGAGAGAAATCGAATTGGGGATTTTGTCTCTAGTTTTTTGTCATTCGCCTTATGTAGAACCACGTTTAATGTTAAGTTAACGTGGTTAATGACAGTTAATTAATCCGTTTAACTATTTAACGGTGTGCCTAATTTGGCCGAGTCAACGAAAACTTAAAGACGAGAAAAAAAGTTAATTTAAAGTCAATATTTGTTTTGGAGAACCCAATAACTGGTGCCTGAAATGGCTGGAATTTGAAAGTTCAGACCCTATTTGACCATTTTCCCGATGGTTATTTTCTTTGTTTGATTGTCCAGATAGTCATATGTTAATGAACGATCTCAATTATGGTAAAAAAGAGAAAAAGACAAAGAAAAAAAATGATAAGATAGAAAGTTGAGACCCAACAAAAGTTTAGTATTGAGCCCAATCAAAAGTTTAGTATTGAGCCCAATCAAAAGTTTAGTATTGAGCCCAATCAAAAGTTGCAAAGACACATCTTTTACCAACGATACATTATTAGGAATTGTCAGCTCAAAAATAGATGATGATTTTTCAACTTGTAATAACAGCAAAACACCAGGAACACCACAGCTTATTACTTTTAATCAACAATGAGAGCGATTAGCTCAGTAAGGAACCGGAACGCGAACAGAAGGTGGACCAGAGCTCATATCTTCAAGCAACAGATCCAGAAGTGCCTTGGCAATAGGACCTTCTTTTCCTGAGTCAAACAAACAACAAATCCATCTTAAAGCAGACAATTATATTTTATCATTCAAGCAGTTTCGGATGCAAAAATCAAGCTTGAGTGAAGCTTTTAAAGAGTCCATATGATAATCTTACCACCACCAATAAATTCATCATCCCACTGAATCACAGGTCTGATGCGAACTCCACTCCCAAGAAGCATCATCTCATCTGCTTTCTTCCCATCTTCCACTGTCACATCCGTTACTTTCACACTTTTGAGTATCCCCTTTCTTACAAGTTTTTCGGCGAGTGTAAGAGTTCTCTTTGCTGTACATCCGCTCAAAACGTGATCAAACTGAGGCATTACAAGCTCCGTACCACCATTAACAACAAATGCCACATTCATGTTAGGACCTTCTGCAATAAATCCATTGTTATCCACCCAAATACCCGCATAAGCTCCCTTGGCCTCAGCTTCCATTTGTGAGAGGACATTTGGGAGGTAGTTGACGCTTTTCATTGTGGCAAACTCCGGAGGCTTTATGGAGATGGACGAGGTCACTACCTTGACACCTGTTTGGTTGATGGTCAAGTTAGTTTTAATCACAATGGCATAGAGAGTTGGTTTCCAACATTGAGATGGTGATAGGAGGAAATCCCCTGGGCCTGCAGAAAGCCAGTATCTTAGAGATCCATCTCTACACCCGGAAACGCTCACGGTTTGGATGAGAATTCTTCGAACAGTTTCTCGATCAAATGGCAGTGGGATCTTAGCCATGGACGCAGATCGTAGGATACGATCAAGGTGCTGATCCAATTCATAGAGGTATCTGCTTGGCCGCAAAGCATGGGAAAAGAAAAGAAAGCCAATGCCAGTTGATTTGAAAGTAATAAGACTAATTAAGGTTGGACAAGTGAGCTATGATTCAAGGTGACTGACCCATTAATGATCATGGCAGTATCAAAGACTCCATGACCACGGTGAACCATGTGATCATCTAATGGAACTACCATTGCTGCTGGATCTGTTGTTATTCCGCCAACAATACTTGAATACATGGCCAAAAACTGTTGTCCCTCTCTTGCTAGTTTTAGCCTCTCAACAACCTTTGACACAAAACATAGTTCACTGATAGGCAATCCATCAACACCTCGAAACATAAAAAGGTAACAAACACATGTCTCGATCATTCATTACATGCGGCATCTATAATTCCATTGACAAAACACAGAATATTCTAGTCGTGTTAATGAACATCTCCAGCTAATGTCAGGAGATCAAAACATGATGGACAAGCAGCAGACATGGAAGAGCAAAAATAAACAGTATGGAAACAGAGAAACGAAAATTACGTCATAGCCCGATAAAATAGGAACGCTCCACGACTGAGAGCTCGAATCTGTAAAGAGAAGAATTCAGTTCTCTACCAACCTAATTTTAAAAACTCGAGAACACATGTGAAAATAACGATCAACAAATTGATCACTTTTCAGGATTATCTACATTGAATAACATTATTAACACTTAAGGAATGTATCACTAATCAAAGTCCAGATGATAAATTCGGAATAGCCACAAGACTAAAACCATGAAAAAAGAAGAGACCCAAGGTAGTAATGTCGAACCAGAGCACATGAGAATCTTTCTTCCTCGTGTCAACCGACGCGGGAATCGAAAGCCATATCCTGAAGAAGATGGAACTAGAGAGTGTGACCGGAGAGGCGAGTAACCGGTGAAGGAGTTTGGGAAACAAGAGATCATCGGAAATTGCAAGTTGCTTACTTATGCCCACAGAAGTCAGATACTCGAAGAAGACGAATAATTAATTACGGAACGACTCTTTCTTTAGGCCTGTGATTTCACACATTATAATAAAGTTTTATTGGCTCAGCTAAATCAGAATTTTGTGAATCAAAATGATATTTTATTACCTCACCCGGTGTAACAAAACTGAACTAAGTCTATGGTGGGGTTAGCCAAGCCCGTGCAGTAGTGCAACGCATGGGCGACTTGCGAAAACCCAGATAGCAAGCTATCCTAATGGGCTTTCCCCCTTAAAAAATAAAGTTAATATCGTGTGGGCCGATGGCCCACATATCAGATATTAAACTGATAAGAACAGATACTACACTTGATCTTAGCCAAAAGGCCGAGAAAGGTATGATTTGGCCAGTCCCGTGCATTCCTATTTTATACCACTCTCTCTTCTTCCACACTTATTTTTTTAACGATGTGGGACTTGGAGCGAGTGAAACAAAACAAAACCTCTATCTCTTTTAGAGGGTTTCGCCTAGTGGATGATAGTCTTATACCTGAAGCCAAACAAGCCACCCACCAAAACCTCATTGCGATAAAATCGGGGTTCTTTTTCCTTTCCGTGTAAAGCTGAGTAAGAGTTTTGCATTACCTGATCGAAAGAAAGAACCTAAATTCGCAGATTTTCCATTCTCGTGGTCAGTTTCCATCCTTAATTGATCTAGTTAATTAAATTTCTTATCCAAATCGGTAATTTTAAGATAATATACACTTTTGGATTTACGAGAGAATCCGTTTGGATTGATTGAGTTCTTGCGGGTTGTCGATTTTCGCTGAATTTCTCATAAATTTTGGCCTCTTGGAAACAGATTTTGATTGGAAACTCTTCGGAATCGGCATCAGAAGAAGTGGAAATTGGCCATCCTTGTATTGCCATGGTATTAAAAGATACTTGTCTGTACTTCGTTGGTTTGATTTGGTGGGTTTGAATTTCCTTAACATAGTCATCTTTCTTGGATCATTCTCAAGCTTATTTTACCGGAAAAGTTGAAATATTTTGCTCACCAGTTTCGTCCTTTTACCCTAACTATTCCATAACTCGCTGAACACATTTTCCACCTTTTTTAGTTTTCTCTGGGGTTTACATTAATCGATGGGAAAATCCAGATTTTTCCATGTTTATTTAAGGATTGATTAGTCTGTGTAATCTTGTTTGCAGGCCATGTATATCCGTGTGAAGCGCATGAAAACCACTTACTTCATCCAGTGCGATCCAACAGAAACTGTTTTGGATATCAAGCAAAAACTGTTTGCCCTGATTGAGCAACCAGTTAGCAATCAGCGTTTGGTCTTAATGTCTACCGAAGAAGTATTGGAGGATTCAAAATCTTTAGCAGAGCAGAAGGTATCAAACATCTGACTGTCTCATTTTTATTTATCATCCCAGTCATTGATGGGGATTGAATAGCAATTCTTGTTCAAGTTTAGAAAAGAACGATCCTAATCACATAGACACTGCCACTGTTTGTGTGTTTTAAGTTCTAATCTTATCATCATATTCTTCTTCTTGTTATTCAGGTTGAGAATGATGCAGTTGTGGCTCTGACTTTGAGGAAAGGTTATACCTAAGATCCCTTTAACCCGTATCTTATTCTGTTAATTTCAACTCCTTATTTTGTATACTAGGAAACATCGTGAATCATGCATCTTGGTTAACCAGTTATCAAAATTCAGATCTGTTTTTGGTCTATGAACCATTTGAACTTCATTGATTTGTACCCACCCTACTGAAACGTTGCAGTCTCTGAAAACATCTGTGGCTGGGATATAGCTAAACAAGATTTCTATTTATCTCCCATCAATCTTTATCATTTACACTTGTATCAATTGTGAACTGTCAAGGATACTGTATTGCATTCTGGATCTATTAACCTACGAATGGCTTGATGAATGCATCTCATTTTTGTTTTGTTTTGCAGATGATAACGAGTTTGAGGATGTCAACATTTCACAGCCCGCAGACTTCTCAATTTCATGAAGAGTTATCTACTTTATCAGGGAATCCTTTCCTTCAGCAGCAAGCAGAAGTATTGAGTCAAACCCAAGGGGTCTATAAACGCCTGAAGTTGTTTCCTTCTCTCTGCTTGCGTTAAACGCGTCTTTAGTTGTTCATTACAGACAATTGTTGTAAGTAAAGATATTGAGATGTAGAAGTTTGATTGCAACTTTTAAGATTAGTATGTCTTTCAATAGCTTCCTCTAATAATGAGCTAGATGCTAGTTTTATCTAGAAGATAGTTTTCTTCTTTGGTGTATCACAAGCCGAGGAAGTTCTATTTGCCTTTTGACATTGAGCTGTACACGAGGAAGACTTTACATATATAGAAGCTAACAAAATGTATATAATGACTGAAAAAACCAATTGAGGGTGCCGAAAGAAACAGACAAGAAAACCAAAGAGAAGGACATGACCGTCATTTTTTTTTTTGTTGGATGGTGCGCTTGATCGATCAGTCGACCTCGTAGACCCAAGCACTGACCCATGCTTGAGTGTTACCAACAGGGCACTTAAGACAAGCATGGACATGACCGTCATTTTAACTAACGAAAAATTGAATAATGCGCCAAGAAGCAGGTCTAGGTCTAGTGGTCGCGAGACCAAAGCCATGTGAGGAGTGGATGATCTAGGTTAGGTAGTGGTCTAGTGTTTTTAATGTAATATCATTAAGTAGCATAGCCTTGTTGTGATAGAACCTGATCGTTAAGTTGATATAACAGTTATGGGTATTCAAGCCTATTTATCCAATTCTTGCACTGAAATTTGACCAAGTATTGAAGGGAATTTTATTTGTTAAAAAAATAATCAAACTTAGTTAACTGAATCTATGTTCGAACTTTGTGTTTGTGAAATATATGAACCAATTCCTAAACTCTTTGACTATTTATTATCAAAGAAGGTGGTTAGACCCAAAGATCTTGAAACTGGGTTCTTGACGACTTCGGAATCGACCTGCCCAAAGCACCCAACAACTTTAGTTAAGAATTTAAAATTGATTAGAAAATTCTTACGAAAGATGGGGAAAGATAGGTTACAGAAGGTAGTGATCGATGCAATCATAAGCATCTTGGAGTCAAGCGAGCAAGAGAATCTCTAGTTTACCTCACAGGTTGCATACATTAAGGTTTGTCGGAATATGTAAAAGGAATAATTGTTTTATGATTTTTCTTTCTGGGTTGAAGCTTGTACGATGAATATTATGTTGTAAGGTTGACAAAAGAGAGGAAAAGAAATTTTCACACCTCAAGAATAGTTTTGCTCTTATTTTAAGCTTGTAGTATGACATCATTTCGAGGATTCTTCTTTGTCTTGTCATGGGCATGTGTCCATAGTTTTTTTTGTATTCTCGTGTGAATCCTATTTTTTTGGCCTTTGCATTTTTGTTCGCCGATCACCTTTTTTCATCTTCTTTTTTGATTTTAATAAATTTTTGTCTTATGATTCTATTCACTTCTTTCCCTCGTCAAAGTCTTTTCTACTAATTGGAGTTCAAATTAGTATCAAATATTGATTGAAGGTGCATGCATCAATTAAAGACGGTTTGTCATGCATACATAGTTTCAATCGCTCATCATCTCCAAGTCTTCACCTAAGATCTATATTCATCTTTATCTAAGCACTTAAATTTCTCATTTGGAGTTTAAACCATAGGTCAAGTGATGGTTGGCGTGCATGCAAAACTTGATGGGTATTGTTTTAGTCACCGGATTTTGCCACATCTTTCATCGGCGATTTCTCTTCTTCTATAGGCAGTCTTAAATCATTTCCACTACTTTTTGAGGAGAGTTCACATGTGATTAAGTTCAATACTATATATATTGGGTCTTTTTGGTAATGGAGTTGCTAGGAGATAGAATTGGAAGATATAAGAGTATAGAATTTCTGTTGGAGATCCAACGAATGCGACATTATCGCAAGCCGATCCTCAATTGCAATCTCTTGTGTAATGGGTTTTTATGTATCGGACATTTTTCTCTTTTATTTGTATAATCCATATGTAATGTTATCCCATTTGGGAAAAAATCAATGAAAAAGACGACAAAAAAATCCTACAAACTGGTCAACTCAGATAATTTACTTGAAAAATGTTTGATTATTCTTTTCCTATTCGCTAATATTAGAGAAAACATAGTATTTAAATTCTATAAAATGAATTTCTCAATCATAATAAAGTGTATGATGTTACCTTATATACAAACTAAACCAAACTAAACCAGGATTAATTTACAATATATGTAAACCAAATTAAACTGAGGTTAATTTCTTGATATTTTCCCTCAAGATGGAGGTGCATAGATGTTATGAACACCCATCTTGCCTATCAGTGAGTGAAATGCAGTCGGATAAAGAGTTTTGGTGAGAACATCAGCTAACTGATGATCAGTTCGAACATACATTGTCTTGAGAACTCATTCCTCTATCTTCTCTCTCACTTTATGACAAGCCATTTCGATGTGTTTGATTCGTTCATGAAAACAAGGTTGTTAGCTACATGTAAAGGAGCAGTGTTTTCACAATAGAGATATGCAAGTAAAGTGATAGGAACACGCAGCTCTTGAAGAATTCTTGTTAACCATATAAGTTCCTTAGTTGCCATAGACATGGCTCAATATTCAACCTCAGCTGAACTCAAAGATATTGTGCCTTGCTTCTTGGACTTCCAAGTAACAAGAGACTCGCCTGAGAACATTTCATAACTTGTAACAAATTGGCGAGTGTCAGGGCAAGCCCCCTAATCTGAATTAGAGTAACCACGAATGTCAAAGTTAGCATCTACATAATATAAGAGGCCTTTTCCAATTGTGCCCTTTAGATATCGTAACACCTTGTGAATAACTTTGAGATGTAAATCACATGGTGCAGCAGGGTATTTTGCAAGTTTAGATATAACAAACACTATATCAGGACGAGTAATGGCTAAATATTGAAGCTTCCGAATCACTTTACGGTATTGCTTAGGATCTTCAAGTAATTCACTATCACTTTGAGACATGTTTTGGTTGAGTTCCATTGGTACTACAGAGGGTCTATAGCTTCTAATAAGTCCAAAACATAGTTGCTTTGACAGATGGAGATGCCAGCAGCAGATTGAGCAATCTTAAGGCCAGGGAAAAATTTTGAAAGACCAAGATCTCGAAGTTTAAAAACTGAACTGAGATGTGACTTTAAGTCAGCAGTAATGTAGTCATCAGTTCTAGCAATTAATATGTCATCTACATACATTATAACCACCAGAAAGTTACCATCAGACTCTTTGACAAAAAGAGTATGGTCTCCATGGCATTTAGAGAAACCAAGCTAATGGAGAGTTATGGAAAATTTGAGGAACCACTGTCTCGAAGCTTGTTTGAGTCCATATATGGACTTGTGAAGTCTGCAAACTGCATTAGGTGGAACATGTTCCCCATGAATATCAACATAACCTAGAGGAAGTTTCATGTAGATTTCTTCATCTAAATCACCATTAATGAAAGCATTTGAAATGTCTAACTGAGTGAGAGACCACTTCATCTTTGGTGCAAAAGAAAGAACTAGTTTCACAGTGGCCATTTAGCAACTAGAGAGAGGGTATCAAGATAGTCAATAGCTTCCTATTGGGTGTAACCTTTGGAAACTAGCCTGCTTTGAACCATTTTATAGGAGAAAATGGTCATTTAAATACTGAACTTCACGAAAAAGCCAAATTAATATCGAACCTTGAAAATCAATGCCAATTTAAACATACATTTAGTCAAATTAACACAAAATTAGATGCTTTTAAACGTCGTTAAACAACGTTAATGCACTATTAAAATGACTCTAAAGAAAACAGTGTGTTTTGTATAAACACATACAATTTCCCCCCAAATTCACTAGTAACCCTAAATTCACCAAATTTCCCAAATTTTGAACGAAACTTACACTACAAGAATACATGCAGTTTACAACTGTATTTTTCGTCCCTAATTCGTTGTAAACAGGTTTTACAACGGATTAGGAATGAACAAGGTTTCGTCGTAAACTGATCGTTGTAACAGGTTTTTCGTCGTAAATTTGTTGGCAAATTTGCAAGACCCAAAAATCGTTGTAAATTAGTCGTAAAATTTTCCTCGTAAAATTGTTGTAACTTTGTGAGGAGAGAGAATCGTTGTAACTTCATTGTAAAATAAACGTCGTTAATTCGACATTAATTTTATGTCGATTTAACATCGTTTATTTTACGACGAAGTTACAACGCCAAATGTAACAACGAATTTGGGACGATAATTTTTACAATAAAATAGGGACGACAAAGTTTTACAACGAATTCGAGACGCCTAGTTACGTCGAATTAGGGACATATATTTCCTATCGAATTTGAGACGAATATCTTTTGCGAGCAATTAGGGACGAATTGGATACTTTAATTTTTTTAATTAAAAATATTTATAAAATATTTTATGATATAATTAAAAAATTTTGAAAAGTTTAAAATTTAAAATTTGATTTTAAAATATATATAAAATATTTATAAAGTATTTATAAAAATATTACAAATACGAATATTTATCGATGTAAAATTTCATTAATAAAATCCGCACTACGGGTTTCTTGCTCCTCATCCAGTCTTTGGTTTAAATCGACTTCCCTATCGCTCCCGAACTGGGTCCCGAGTTCCTAACGTCTACGCTCTAATGCTTCCATCTGATGGGGATTGCCCGCAACCAAAACATCAAACATTGACTCCATGGCTGCAAACTGCCTAGCCGTCGCTCACTACTGCTCATCCGTCGATTTCTTTAGCTCTGCTATTTCGTTCCGCGAAGCTGTCAACTGAGCACAGAGAGAGTTTTCCCCTATCCAAGAAGAAGTGACTCTCGGGACATCTTGCGTGGATCCAACTCCAAGAATCCGTCCTTTCTTCTTCGGAGCAATCTGGTAGAAACGTTAATCATGTTAGTATTAATTATATTACCTATAATTAATTAAACATTGAAATTAAATACTTAATAATATATATTAACTACTTACTTGTTTATAAATTGCATCTACTTCTGAAGTAGAAAACTCCACAGGAGTACCATCGGGGGTTTTCTGGGACAGCTGAGTCTGACGCTTCTGAACGGCAGCTACAACCTCGTTGTGTAGCCTCTCCGATCTAGCATCAACAAAAACTTCAGACTTCTTTTGATGAGTCCGCTTGAACAAATACGGAAGAGAAGGAACATGTCCTAACTCTTCAGCCTAAAAAATTATAAAACTTAGTTAAATATTTAATTTAATAAATAATAAATAAAGTAAATATTTTAATTTTAAATAAGCCAACTTACCATCTGTAAAGCGACTCCGCCAAAAGGAGTCTGCCCAGCAGTATGAGGCATAGCGAGCGGCAAACCGTCTGGACCAACCGTGTTCCGAGAAACAGAACACTGAGCAGATTTCTTCACGGAATTGGGGTCGCTCCAAAAATTCTTCAACCCCTCCCAAACAGTGTAAGTCATGAAGCTAGGTTTGTCGTCATCTCCTTTCACCTCCCAATCTGTCTTCCAATCAGAGACAGTGTTAGAAAGCCGATTCATGGCTTTCTTGTTGAACTCGTACTTAACGGTGTCGGTGATGGAGACGTCTCAGTTCCAACATTGCTATTAAAAAGAGTATTTAGTATGAAGTAATTAAATAAGTTAATTAAAATAAAAAAATAATAAAAAAAATTAGCTCAAAAATCTTAAACCACGTGACGCAAACATAGTGTGGTGTCGATCTCCAATTAGGGGTCGCCTCGACAAAAAAACTCTTGATGCAATCTGTAATGCTTCGCCCCACCTTGTTATCCACGCCAAACCAAAATTTTATACAACAATTGTAATTAGTAAATATATAATTTGAAGTAATTTTAATTTTAAATTTTTAAATTTAATAAATAAAATTAATAACTTACCAATAATTTTAAATCTAATTAGACTCATGTTTTTTTTTTCTTCAATTCTCTTCGATTTATCTCGCCTTTTCCGTTTTTGTTTCTGTTAGAGCTTGTGAAATTGTTGTAATGTCTTCCAATTTAGAATCTTTGCTATCGAAATCTTTTGGATCTCGTTAATTCTATTGAAATGTGTTTGTCGGTGTGATATTAAGAAATCGATGTTGTTTTTCTGTTCCAAAAACTAATGTTGGTTGTTGTAAAAGCTTATAGATTGAAATTTTAATGGTTTTTTAGTTTAAGTTAAATTTATGTTCCAAAAATATCTCTTACAGCCCTTTCTTTCTATGAGTATACTCACGTGTTTGGTGTTGTGTATACTTGAAAAGTGTATCGTAGGACCAAGAACACAAAAAAGATTAAAAACTGAAAATTGTCTTACTTAAAACTTATACTAAATATCAAATCCATGAAACTGAAAATAATGAAAAGCAATAAAAAACATTAACAACTTTGTCCTAATTAAACATGTTTTACTTAAAAACTTAAAGCAACAAAACAAAGCAAAACAATAGATTGTGGTTCTTCTTGTGATAACCATGACATTAAACTTATGATATTCCAACATGTGATCCTCCTTGTGATTTTGTCTGTGAAGCTACATGTGATTCTCCTTGTGATGCACCAAAATGTGAGAAAAGAAACAAATAATAAGAACAAAGACAAAGAACACTACAATATGGATAGTTATAACCATGTTCTTTCTTGGTTTCCCTCCTGGTCATTTAGGCATAGGTTCAACTCTTGTACTAGTACAAGACTTCTTATTATGACCCTCTCCCTTGTAGTTTAAACTGTCATAATGCAATTTTCTCGGAACAACTTACTTATAGAAGATGAAGACGACTCATTCAGACCTCTACGCCTAGCGTAGTTACTTGATCTTCCATGAACACTAAATATGTTTGGTAGTGGCAAGACATGCAATCTATTAACTTTAGGTCATAACTTCATGCCTTGAACCGATTCAATTCCTCGGTTATATGTCAGCTGCGAGTAACTTGCCATGGAGAACTCAGAACTGTCGTCATCTACCTTTAATTTTTTCTGTAAGATAACACAACATCATGCTCACAGGGAATGCATTCAACTACCACTTCCCACATTCACATGTTCTCGATCTCATTTCCACCCAATAAGAACAATAGTGCACATCAACCTTATGCATATCACCCGTAGACATGAACCAAGTACACTCTCTAGACTTTTAGATTGATACCTCAATTTTGTGCATGAGCACTCTTAGTGAATCGAGTCTCCAATTTATTTGCAATGAGAGATCTTTTCGCAATCCTAACCATGCACTATCTTCTTATATCCTCCAATAACCTAATAACGATTTTTTCCTAACTTCACGGATTGTCTTATTGAAAAATTAACTAAGGTTATTGAGGTTATCATTACAGCAAGAACCAACCTTAAAGAATGTCATTGACCATTGTGGCAGATTGGTTTTGAGATGACTCATATGCTTCTCTGTTGCATTGTCTCAATGCTACCAAACTATTATCATAGTCTTCTTTGGTGTAGCTTCTAGCAATTTTCCAAAATAGTATTTGAAGTTGAATATTATGGCTATCTCTGATCCAGTTAGCAATGATGTGCCTTGCACACATCTATGTTCAGCTGCGGAAAGTTGATTGCGCATTGCCTTAACCAATGCTAACAAGTGAAAAAAAAAACAGAAACCAAAATGATTAGTATACAAAAGAAAGTGTCAGTTTAACCAAAAAAAGAAACTAAAATAAAAGAACACAATCAACTAAGAAAGAAAAACATAATTGTAAGCAAAAGCCAATTAAGTCCACGTGAAACAATAATAAATATTAAAATACTCTAATACAAGTCAACTAAATTTGTTTTTTTATATCTAAAACTATAAGTCAAATCCACGTGAAACAAAACTAAAATAATCAAATAATTCAGATTGACAAATCGTATATAATCATAAATGAATACCTTCTGTTTATCATATATAAATGTGATTCTCAAGTCCTAAGTCTCTGTTGAGATGATTCACAAACCAATCTCAGTTGACATCATTATCAATCTCCACTACAGCCTATGCAATTGGGACATTTCGGTTATCTTCATCTCGACCTATAGCTGCTAACAACAGTCCTTTGACATCTCACTTAAGAAAAGCTCCATCTAACCCTATTATTGGTCTATAAAATAAGTTCCAAGATGTTCTTTGTGTTTCAAAACACACATACATCCTATCAAACATTTGTATACTACTCGGATTATCCCCTGGAAGTGTCTGAATATCTATGACTACTCCTTGAATTGTCTTATGAAGTTCAGCTTCATAGTCCCGAATCTTAGAGAAATGCTCCATGTGACTCGTTCTTCTATCCTTTGAGACTTTAGTCTTAGCTTTCCTATACAGCTCAAGTTTGACTTCAAATTTGTATGGGCTCATAATTTCAGCAACCATTTTAGCAGCTATCAACCTAGGATTAAGCCTAAGTCTCTCATCAAATAGTTGTGCAATTGTGGATGATTTCAACATCTTAGTTCTCATACACCTTAGTCATCAATTTGTGTATACTCTTTTCATATGAGCAATACACTTTCCAAGGACAATTATACTTAGTATCATAGCAAACTGCACCTACTCTTTTCTGTGAAGACAAAAACATTTTAACATCATACCTAGTCCTAAGAGAATACTTGAGGAGAACATTTGAAATCAGAAGCTGAATAAAATGACTTGCCTAAATGCAAGAATCTGGTCGTTAGGTTCAGTATCTACATGGTTAGCCCTCTGCATTTCATCTCCATCTTCGTTCTCCGATTCATGTATGATATCATCCTTCCAAATCTCATCACCACTATTGTCACCCTCATCATCTAAATTGACAAGTCGCTTTCCAAATCTATTTTCTAAGATTTAATCTCCATAATCTTCACAAGATACAATATCATTTCCTTGCTCATCGTCTTCTGCATCGGCTTCATCGTAACCCATGATATCTTCTGCAGCAACTTCACCATGTCCATTACATCTTCATCACCAGAGCCAATTTCATTTCTGCCCATCCACTCGATTTCTCTTCCATCAACATCATTCACATCTTCTACAATGTCAATATCACCTCTTCTATGACGAGTTGATCTCCTCATATTCAAGTGAGAAGTGAAGAGAAGATTAGAGAAAAAAAACAGAGAATAGAAGAAATGAGAAAAGAAAAGAGAAAATAGAAGAGAAGTTAAGGAGAACAGAGAAGAGAACCTATGGAGAAAACGTAAGAAATCGAGAACAAAAGAGAAGAGAAGAGTATAAGAGAGTCGACAAAAAGAGAAGGTCTGTGACAAGCTTTCTAAGAAAAAATTGTTATGGTCTCCATTTACTGTTCATGATTTCTAACCTCCTTCTACATTTCCAGTCGGGCGGTTTATTCTAGTGAGTCTAGTGACTACCTCCTTTTACCATATCATGGGGATTTACATGAGATCCCGTCTCAATTCCCCATAAATTGGATACTTAGCATCATAATCAATTAGGGTTTGTAGATTTGAGGAAAAAAAAAATTTGTTCAACAAAACACACCGTTTTGTTTAGGTTCGACTTTAACAACGCATTAACATTGTTTAACGATGTTTAGCGGCATCAAATTTTGTGTTAAAGTTGACTAAATTTATGTATAAATTAGCATTGACTTACAAAGCTTGATATTAATTTGGCAAAACCTAAAGTTTGATTTTAATTTGTCTTTTTCGTGAAAGTTTATTATTTAAATAGTCATTTTCTTCTTTAGATAGTGCCATTTGCATAATATTTAATGGTAAATAACCATTTACAACCAACTACTTTCTTCCCCTGAGGTAGTTTACTTATACTTCATGTTCTTGTCCGTTGAAAAACCTCATTTTCTAGACCCATAGCATCATACCATACCTTTAGTTTCATAGCTTTTGAATAATGTTGAGGAATTTTCATGTTTGTGATGATATTAATGTAAGCATGAAAAGGCTCAGATATATATGAATAAAAGATATAGTTTATATATGGATATGGAGTGGTTAGCTTAATATCACCACTAGTATTAGTATAGCAATGAAAGTCATTCAAACAAGCATGAAGTTTTCTATGAGGAGTGACAACTGACTCCAAAAGAGCAAGTTGTTTCAGAGTTGACTCAGCTTGATGAGGGTGAGCATCAGAGGATGGTTGCAGAGACAAGACATTACCATCCATAGAATGTGGTGAATGAATATGAGGAAATAAATTCTTTAAAACTTTTGTGATATTTGAAGAGACAAAAGGAAAAATATCCTCATGAAATTGAACATGTCGAGAAATAGAAACTTAGTGTGTCTCTAGATCTAAAACTTTATACCCTTTGATTCTATTCTTAGTTGAGGTGGATTTATAACATAAACACCCAAAGGCTTTCAAAGACTGATAATTTGGAACCTTAGAATAGAGAACATCAAATGGATAGACATTTTGTAAAAAGGGAGATAAAATTTAATTGATAAGAAATGTAGCTGTGAGAATACATTTACCCCAATATTATAATGGAATGCCATATTGAAACTTTGATGCTCTAGCTATATTGAAAAGATGTTGATGCTTTCTCTCTACCACAAAGTTATATTAAGGTGTTTTAGAGAATGAATGATATGCTTTAATCAGTAAAACTAAGTTCATGGGCATTATCGGATTTAACCGAGCAAACTCGATTGAGTCTCAACCATGGCAAGAAAACCAGGCTAAATAGTAAGAACATCAGATTTATTCTTCAGCAAATACACCCAAGTGGCACGACTATAGTCATCTACAATTGTAAGAAATAATATATGACCATCCACAATATGAGTAAAGAAAGGATCTCATGTATCAATGTGAATCAATTTAAAGGATTTAGCACATCTATTATTCCTAACAAAAACAGCTTTTGCTTTGATAAATGACACACATGACAATGTTCCGAATGATTCTTATGTTTTCCTTTAGGTAAAAAGTAACAAATCAGAAAGTAAATCAAGCTTAGTTACACCAGGATGTCCTAATCCCTTATGCCAAGTAGAATAATCTACATTCAAGTTAGAACAGAAATGAATAATACTTGACTCAGCTTTATTTACAGAAATAGCAATATTTGACTCAATCTTAGTAGTAGAGATAACATTTCCACTCAGAATATAGAGATTTTCCACTTCACTACATTAACCAATCACCAATCCCCGTGTGAGATCCTGAATATAACAAGTATTAACATTGAAACAAACCTCAACATGAAGACTTTTAGTTAAAACACTAACACTCAACAAGTTGAATTTAAATGTAGGAATGTACATAACATTGTGGAGAGAGATCTCATCAGTCAATTGAATATCCAAATTTTTCTATTTTCATAGTCAAACCATTAGGTAAAGTGACAAATGTATTCCCTAAGTTTTTGTAGTTAGTATAGAGGTTTCTAAGATGAGTGGCTTGCCCCTGAATCTATAACTCATTTCCTAGTATATAACTCAAATTCAAAAGGTATTTTCTAATTTAACATGTTAGAATAAGAAGGAAAGTAAAGTGGTAGAAAGGTACCTGATTTTGTGTGATAACCGGACCAGAAGTTGAAGTCGAAGCTAATGAACCATCAGAGCAAGGTGCACTACTAGGAGTCTGAATCTTTAAACTTTAAAAAGAAATTAAACCTTGAATCTGTTCTTTGGACTATTCTCTGTTGCATTGTGTTGAGGTGGAATAGACTGAGGAGTTGTAACATTGGTAGCTAAAACTGAAGATTCAGTAGCTGATTTCTTGTTCCTCATAGGATGTCCTGGAGGATATCCATGGAGCTTGTAACACTTTCCAACCATATGAACAGTCTTGGAGCAATGTGAGCATTTTGGTTTTTGATTGTTTCTTCCATATGCGAGCAGAAAATTTGAATTATCAGGTACAACAACTTGAGTATGAAATGCAGTAGGCTGAGGAACAACTCTATCAACAAATCCAACTACTCGTTGACTTTCATCCTGATCCAAGATTTTGTAAATCTCATTTAGACCTGGTCTTGGTTTCATATTCAATATTTGTCCCCTAAAGTTACTAAACTCATCATTTAATCCCATCAAGAATTGTATAATTCTGATGGTTTTTGCTTCCTCAAGGAGTTCATTCACTTGGTCACAGTTGCACCTCTTCACTAAACTCGACTTAGTGTTGGCAAGCTGTTCCCAAAGAGTTTTCTTCTAATTATAATAAGCAAATAACGCTAATCTTCCTTGTTCAAGAGTCATCACAGATTGTTCTAACTGATATCTTCTAAGAAGATTATTTACTTTCAAACTCCTATACAGATCATTCTACATCTGAACATCTTCATAATAGAGGATACTACCATAGATCTCAATATCAACTGCATTAAATATCCATGATTTCACCATACTGTTACATATATTCCATATCTTATACTCTCTTCGTACTAAAATAAATGTCGTTATGCCACACTTCACAAAAATTAAGACACAAGATAAAAGTTCTCTTATACCCTTATTATCTATGTAATTACATTACCTTATATTTTGGTTTACGTTTGTATAATTATAGAGCATTCAATTATTTGTATCATTCACCTTTTAGTATTCCACACTAATTAATTTGGTCAAGTTGAATCACTTATTTCAATTTTAAGATCATAGATTCTATGATCGAGATAATAAAATTGGAGGCAAACTATTTTTGAAGTGGAGGCAAACAAACAAAATTTAAAATTTTGGAAGTGTTTATATTAGTTTAGTCGTGATTTCCTTAACAAAAGAAAGTCATATATGGCTTCAAACAAAAGAAACAAAAAAACTCATTTGATTTGAATAATTTACTTGTGAACAGTGATGATCATGGTACTCAAGTAGAAGAATTTGGTGATGATGTAGAATCGGGTCATTCAAATGAGGAAATAATTGATGATGCAGAAGAGCCAATATCGATCACTATTGTATCAGCAACGGGAGATACTATTCTAATTGATTTAAATTCGAGTCCGGTAGACGAGTCGGGTGCTCAATTTGTAGAGCTAAATCTCAATCAACTGTACGAAGAAAGTGAAAATGTTTTGACAGGAAATTCAGGTATATTTTATTTTCGAATGTTTTTTTTTAGATAATTCTTCGAGCATACTATCATTGTATATGTTTATAGAGGTATATTACTATGATTTTCATACTCTAATTGTTTTTGTTTAACTCAAACTATTTTATTTGTATGCTTGTAAACAGTTCTATGTAATATAAGTATTACTACAACTAGATATTTCCAAAGTCATATGGTTTCACTTATGTGGTGATATTGCAATGGATATATTAAGATAATATGGAGTAGGAAATTTTGTTTCTGTATATAGTTTGCTTCTATGAACGTTAGTTTAATCTATTTTTATATATTTATAAATTTTAAAATGTTTTGAATAGCACCAGAAGATCATCAAGCCACCAGTAATACAAAAAAGAATTTGACCAATGCTCAAAGATTATCTATTTATAGTTCGTAGTTGGAAAAGAGTGTTGATGGGAAGTTGAAGAAAAGTTCAACAAAAGAGGTATCATAACTACATTTGATTCATATTCAAACTGTGCAACGTATATGGGAATGAGCTAAAAATACTCCTAGTGGTGCATTGGTTGATGTGTTTCAAAGGAATACAAAAAATTGTGGCCGCAAGAGAGTTCTCATTGATCTACAACATATCTTCAATATTCCTTTACATCAAAGAACAACTCTAAAGACATTGGTAGAAGCACTTGGAGTTAGTCATGCAACGTTATATAGACGTGTGAAAGAAGGTCTTTTTTGACATCACTCAAACGCCTTAAAACCATATATCAAAGAGGAAACTAAGAAGGCGCAATTACGATTTTACTTTTCTATGTTGGATAAACATAGTTTGCTTCACGAACCAAAATTTGTCGATATGACAATGTTGTACATATTGAAGAAAAATGGTTCTATATGACCAAAAAGTCCAAAAATTACTATCTACTTCCGACTGAAGATGAACCCGTACGGACATGTCAAAGTAAGAACTTCATTGGAAAAGTAATGTTTTTAGTTGCGATGGCTCGTCCGAGATTTGATGGTGATGGCAATGAACTTTTTTCTGAAAATATTGGTGTTTTTCCCTTCGTTACAATGCAACCTGCAAAAAGACAGTAAAAATAGAGAAGTCGGGACCATGGAGCAAAAACCGATTACTTTAGCGAATAAAGAACATATAAGAGCATGTTTAATCAATGAAGTTATTCCAAATATTCACGAGAAGTGGCCGGCTGGAGATTTAGCAAAAACTATATTTATCCAACAAGATAATGCAAAGATGCATATTGACCCTAGTGATGAAGCATTTCGGGAAGTTGCTTCAACAAACGGATTTGACATTCGCTTGATTTGTCAACCGCGAGTTCTTGAGATTTGAATGTTCTTGATCTTGGATTTTTAGTGCTATACAAGCTTTGCAACATCAGGTATGTCCAAAGAGATTTGAGAAACATCTTAACGCCGTCCAAAAATCCTTCGAAAAATATCCGACGAGAAAAATCAACCATATTTTCTTAACTTTGCAACTTTGCATGCCAAAATTATTAGAATTGGAGGTTCTAATAACTACAAAATACCACATATGAAGAAACAAGCATTAGAAAGAGCGGGCCTTCTTCCTGAAGAAATAATTTGTGACTCTTCTATTGTTGAGAGTATGAGAAACCAACTTCAAACATATGAGAGTACGAGCGGGCTTTCTTCTTGAACAAGTAATCTCACAGAAGTACTTTTTTTATAATAATTGTTTGGTTTGAGTTATGTAGAAACAATATTTGTTTCCTTATATTTCGTATTGAGTCTTTCTTTTTTCACTCTGTTTTTTTATCTATGGTTTTGCCTCTTCTTTCTCATTCTCTTTGTTTTTCTGTTCTTTCTTGTAATGAGATGTGATAGAAGAACAAACACCAACAAGTATTTGTGTCTTTATATTTTATGAAGACTGAATCTTTATAAAAGCACAAAGGTTAAATAAGAACAAACACCAACCATACTAACATAATAAAGTATTATAGCATCTGACGAGAAAACAAAGAGAAAATCATTGATTTATTCATACGATTTCATACATCAATTTTCTAATTAAGAAAGTGATGGAAATTTTTAGTAAAGATCATTAAAAGAAAATCATTATAATATGTTTAATCCAATAGCAATTTTAAAATAAACAACCTTGCAAGCACCTCATCATTAGATTCGCCATTAGAAAAGCATTGGAAGAGAAATTTTTAGCATTTCAATTATCACACCTTGAATCTTTTTGTCTGGATGAATTTCTCATTCTTCGTAAGAAGAAATTTTTTTGAAATCGAATGCATGTACCACTTTAACTTCATGTTCTTGCTCTTCTTCGTTGGGAAATTTGTTAAGAGCGAATGCATGTACCATTTTAACTCCATGCTCTTACTCTTCTTTGTTGGGAAATTTGTTAAGATCAAATGCATGTACCACTTTAACATTATGCACTTGCTCTTCTTCGTAAGAAATTTGTTAAGATCGAACTCATGTACCACTTTAGCATCATGCCCTTGCTCTTTGTTATTTATTATCTTATTTTCGTACGATCCACCTGCAAAAATATGAAACACTTTTTAGTTATAGTGTTCATGGTTTTGTTTGATGTGGGATATCAAATTAAAACTCTTCAGTTTATTAGTAATGGTGAGTTACGTCATTTGCATTGGAATTAAGAGATTTGAACAAAGTGTAGAAACTGATTTTTGAAATTTTTTTCTTATATTTTTCTACAATAAATATTTGATGCTAGAAAAGGTATTTTATGTAAAATTTTACATTGGAATTTTGAGAACGACATTCTTTTTAAAACAAAAAAATTAGTGCCAGAATGAAACTTATTTTAACACAGAGGGAGTAAGAATGATGATCATCAGCTGGACGCGGTAAGGTTCCATAAACAAAACTTAACTTATTCTTTGCATTAAGACTAATTCTCATTGCTATTGACCAGCTATTGTACGTCGTTCTATCTAAGTATGAGAAACAATATTCAAACCTGGATGATCTGCTGAGTGTAGAAAGAAAGGACTATGAGTGTTGTTTATCGAAAAATTCAATCTCCTATTCAACTCGATCTTGAGGTAACGACTTCTGATTCGTAGTCTGTCTTCTAATCGTAGTCACTGGTTCTACTGGAGAGAAGATTTCTCGACTTAATTGAAGGTCTGATTCTTCATCTGCTTGGATTGAATTCATTCTAGCTTTTCCCCCTTTTCTCACCATTTTGACTTCGATTCGAGCTTAACGAAGTATTAAGCGGTTGAAAAGAAAAGATATAAGTTAAAATCTAGCTACAATTTAGAGTTTGAGCAGAAAGAGCTCTGATACCATATTAGAGAAAACAAAGTATTTGAATTCTGTAAAATGATTTTCTCAACGGTAACAAGTTGTACAATGTTACCTTATATACAAAGTACAAACTAAACCAAACTAAATCAAGATTAATTTACAACCTATGTAAAGCGAATTAAAGTGAGGTTGATATCTCGATAGCTAAGTTGAAAAGAAATGAATCCATACGTGTTGTGAACTTGCCAATGCCAATGTTTATGAATGGGGTGACCGGGGGGTCGAATCCTCTGATTTTGATAACAGCAGTTCAAATTGTTTTTTTCATGGGCTAATCAATATTAATGGGCCTCATTGGGCTTTTTATGAAGCGTCATAAAATACCCTCCCGCGCAGAACAAGAAACTATTGTCATCCCGAGAATTACAACTTTTTTTTTTCATTTATTTCTTTCAGTTTTGAACACAATGAGTTCGAGCGTAGTTGAAGCAAATCAGACGGAGAAGGAAGAGTCGCTAAAACTGGCGATCGCTGTTTCTTTGCTACGATCGAAGATCCAGAACCGTCAATCTTCTTCTACTTCCCGCTGTGATTTTCCCTCTGAAACTGATGCTCTTCGCTGGAAGCAGAAGGTGACTTCTCCAATTTTTCTGTATTTGGGTTTAACTTGCTTTTCTTTACCTTTCCCGACTATCTGAATTTCGCTTAGGTTAAATCTGCTACCATTCCATTCTAGATTTTCTAGGGCTAAATCTCGACTCCTGTTTATGTAGTTCATTTTCATTTTCTGTTGGACATCTCGGCTTCTGTTTACGCATTATGTGATTCTGGTATCTCGGTCGCGAAACTGAGCTTATAACATTGTGTGATTTTCGATTTTGAAATTAGGCTAAAGAGAGGAAAAAAGAGATTCTCAGACTCCGGGAAGATCTCAAGGATGCTGAAGGTATATTTCTGTTTCTCAGCTTTGTCAACTCGTTTATGTAACTATTGATTCTTGAACGGAAACAAGCTGCAAGGCGGTTCAAAAATTTAGTGGTCTTTTTTTAAAAAATATTTTGTGTTATTAGGTGCTTTGCATCGTGAATTATTCCCAGAGAATGCTTCTTGCAAGTGTTATTTCTTTGATAACTTGGGAGAATTTAGCGGCAGGCGGATTGGAGAAGCCTCTGAACTAAGATTTAACGATGCCCTTCGTCGTAGATTTCTCAGACTAGGTATCTTTCTCATCCTCTATATTCATCTGTCTTGCTTGAACAGTTTGTATTCTCTTTGTTACCTTTGTGTATTTGGGCTTAACTTGTCAGCCTGTGTTGTCTTTTTATTGTAGTGAGGACAAGGGGCAGAAGAAAACCAACTCATTCATCTCAAATATTTCGGCTCTCAGGTACTTCCTTGTTCACCGTCTATTATCTCACAGACTCACAGTTTCAATTTCTTTAATGCATTATACAACAACCTTCCCATAGTATGACCTAGATGTACTATATGGAGAAGTGAAAATTAGACTGCATACAAACAAGTTCCACCAGTTCAATTTCTGGGACTCTTTAAAATTTGAGTTGAGACACGTTGACTGCAGAACCGGAACATGAAGATGAAGCAGAGCATCTAAGGATATCCATGGATTTTCTCCTGGAACTGTCCAAAGCAGACTCCCATGTTAGGCTTTGTTGCTTAAGCTTTTTCTAGTAATACGCACTCTTAGATGCTTTGAAACTTTAAATCAGCTTCTTCTAATATTCTGTAGGCCACTAATTTCAGCAACTGGTCACATCAGGCTGTAGATTTTATATTAGGTAAATATTTCATAAATCCTAAGTTGCATTTCCTTTTATAGAAGACTGCTTTGCATTTATAATACAAATGTGTTTTCTTGTTCCTCTTCTTGCAATAATGCGCTCTTTTTGACACACTCAAGCTTCACTGAAGAAGCTGATATTATTGGGGAGGAACTTGGAATCTCTTGAAGAATCTATCAGTTTCATGATTACACAGTTAATCACAAGAATATGCACTCCTTTTAATGGAAATGGTAACTTTAGCAGTTCAATAATGATTCTAACTGTGTTTTTCTTTCTACTTTTTATTTCCTAACAGTTGTTTTTGTGTGTTTTATTATCTATTGCAGAGGTGAAGCAACTAGAAACAAGTGCTAGGTTTTATGTCCAACATTTGATCCGTAAACTAGGAAATGAACCATATGTTGGACAGCGTGCAATATTTGCTATTTCTCAGAGAATCTCCATTTTAGCTGAAAATTTACTAATTATGGACCCATTCGACGAATCATTTCCCGAGATGGATGAGTGCATGTTTATTTTGTAAGTGTTTCATATAATTGTGACGAAATAAAGTGTTTCTATAATGCACGGGTTTGCTGAACTCCGATTATGTCTTCTTATGAACCTGCAGGATACAGCTGACTGAATTCCTGATATGTGACTATGTGTTATCCTGGGCAGAGAATGAAACATTTGAAACTGGTAAATTAAATTCTTGCTTACTATAGTTGACATCAAATCAGAGTGGCGCAGCGGAAGCGTGGTGGGCCCATAACCCACAGGTCCCAGGATCGAAACCTGGCTCTGATAGATTTTTTTAGTTTTTTTCACATTTTAGAACCAGATTATAATAGCTTCCTTCATGGGCCGACGCAATTAAAATTTTTGAAGACAGAAAGAATCACAAATGATGCTGAGATCAACCGTCTCTTATTTGCAGCTGTATTTAAGGAGTGGATTGCATCAGTAGTCCATGCGAGGAAAGCAGTAGCGGCTTTGGAGGATAGAAATGGTTTGTATCTTCTTTACATGGACCGAGTCATAGGGCAATTAGCTGAACGAGTTAATCAGGTCACATCTTTCCGGGAAGTGGACCCAGCCATTATGGACATAATCCTAGCCTACCACGAGTGATGCCTTTCCAGGTTACTAGTATCTACCCTGTAGAAAACTTTTTGACTTTGGAGCCTTTTCTTATCGTGGTTCAATCAAAGAATGGTGTGTGGAAAGTAAGTCGACTTAAAAGATGATATGTAGAATAAGTGAGAACTGTAAAGACTTAGGTCGATCTCCGCTTGGATCTTTGGTTTGTGATCGCTTGGTGATATTGGTAACACACCTTTGTTAATAACTCTGCGTTCATAAACTCTTTTGAGTTATACATGACCGTTTATGTATGCAACTTTCAATGCTTGAGATACTGAGCTCTACATTTGGTCGTTTTCAAGGCAATTACAGCTGCTATATATATAACACACATAACAACTTACCCAAGTCAGAACCTCATGGCTTGTATATCAAATCTCTCGTCATAGAGTCTCCAATGTCCGTATCTCTGTGCCTGAGCCACGTCTCCTGACCTTGGCACATACACATCTGGCTTCTTCAGATCCTTAAGCCACTTTAGCCTTGACACATTGTTTGTAATGTAACGGCCCGACAAATGCACGCACCCAAACAAGTCCAAGTATTCTAGCTTCGGACAACCCTCGCATATAGAAGCCAGTCCCTTGACAGACAATCTGGAGAACCGTATCTCCAGATGCTCTAGATTGATCATGTGTTTCCCGATCGCGTCAGCTTCTGTGTCGCCATCTTGAGGACAAGCATCTAAATACTCAGCAGGAACAGAGCCAATGTACCGAGAAGAATCTGACCAATCCATAAGGTTGCGTTTCAGAGTCCTAAGATTGGGACAGTTTCTACCAATCACCACAAGAGAATCGTGAGATATCTCGTGACAATAACTGATATCGAGTTCCTTTAGACTCCTGCACCGAAACGCTATTTTCGTCATAGATGCGTCAGTCACGTTACGACTGCTTCTAATGGCTAGAACCTGAAGATTTGGACACCTATTATACCTCCAAAAATCAGCGACAAATAAACGATCTTGAATCCATATGTTTATTCTCAAGGGTTTTTTGATGAATTAGATATTTACCTATCTGCTGCGTAAGAGAGCGCGTGGTCACTGCAGTGGCGGACGCGGATCTCAGTGAGACCTCCGTCGCTCCAATCAACGACTGATCTAAGCATTGAATCTATTTTCTGCTCGAAATCAGGGGACCACCAATGAACCGACTCGGGATATGACTCGAACCATGGCTCGAGATCGAAGATAAACCACAGAAAAGGATCTCTGCAAACAGTTAGCCACGATTTTCGGACGAACATGGGTCCGGTCCATCGTTCCTGGATTGAGAGCCTTGAAATGATGTTGATAAGTATTTCTGGAGCCAATCCGGCCCAATCAGACCCGTCTCCCTCCATGAAAGATGCTCGTCTTTCGGTCTCAGACTCAAAGATCGGTCTTTGTGTTTCGTGATGCTTGAGTACACGAAACGTGTTTCTTCTGACACGTGTCAACATATATGACCGTTGATTTTGTTCCTAGAGTTTTGGATCACTTGTTTACTCAGCTAAGTACGACACATGTTCATTAAACAAATGTCAGTTATACAAGTCGCCACTCAAGAACAGAGAAGGGATAAGGTTTAGTCACATTTGGATATGTTTTCAAAAAAACAAATAAAGCGAAGCTAAATTGATTTGAAGCTCTGTTACATTACAACATAGATAGATTCTTGACGGTAAAAAGAAAAAGCAAAAAAGTTGTTTGTTTATTTTTAAACTCTGAGAGCTGCAAAAGGATCTTGCCATGAAATTTTCCTCTTATGTGACCCGTTTCCTCCATTCCTACAAGATGATAACGTCATCTCTTTCTGCTGCATCTCCATGTTGTTGCTCATTCTCTTACACGAACTATTTTCTTCAACTATCGCACTATTCTCTTGATTATTGTTCACTGCTTCTGTTGCTTCTTCTTCTTCTCCTTCTCCCTGTAATTCAAATTGAAGAAGTGGTCAAATGGGTATGCAAAGAGTTAAAGACATGTTGGTTCTTTTCGTATAGATTAAAAGATGTTCTCACAGATATCTGGTTTAGATCGAACAATGGAACTCTTCTCTTAAGATTGGTTTTGCTTTCATCGTGAACCTTTCCCGAGTGGTTTAGGTCAGGAAGTGAAACATGTTTAGTTTTCGCATCACTTCTCTTATCAAGAGACACTTCCATTGGAATTTGTGTCTTATGTTTCTTCCCACCATTTGAGGATCTTCCTCTAACCTTTTTGCTATCTTGTAGCTGTTCTTGTCCCAAATGTCTATATCTTCGCCGCAGAAATCTGATAAGAGATTACAAAACATAAATTCTTGAGAAAACCATCGATGGACTAATGATACATGTGTCTTGGATTGTATATATATCTATACCGGACTTGGGCCATTAGTGTTGCCTTTCTTTCTCGCACTGTCTGCAACTTTCTTTTCATGGCTTCAGTTTCCTAATACAATCCATGAAAAATGCCACACACGTTAAAAGAAAAGCTACAACAGAATATTGAAGATCTAAATATAAGAGAAGCAAGCCCTTGATGATCTAAAGATACTAATAGTCTAAAACTATGTTTAAAGACCCTCTATTGATCAGCTTAAAAGGCTAACAGAGATTTGCATAACTTCACATTAGAGAAAAATAAGCTTATGTTTGTTAAGGAAGTAATTAAACTTAAAAAGTTTCTTCTTTATTCAAGGAAAAGAAGAAGTTAATCCTTTTTTTTTGTAAGGTTCTCCAAGCAGCTGTGAGGACACATCAGGGTGAGAAAAGGCAAATATTGAGCAAAGAAATTTACATTTTCAGATCCAGAGAGACAACAATACCAGACTCAAAAACTGAAACTTGATATCAACTCAAGAGAATAGAGTTCTTACCATATGCAATTCTCGATAGTCTTGCGTAAGGCTATGATATTGATGCCTATGTCTGACTTTAGGATCTTCGAAAGGATTAGAGTTCATGGAACCGTGAGTTCGATCCATAATAAGAACACAAAGATTTGTAATACAGAAGGAGAGATGAAGGGAGAAGTATGTAGGAGTAGTGGAGAAAGAGAGGAAAAATCTGGGTTTCGTGTAGCAGTCTAATATCAAAGTGAGAAGAAGTCAGAGAGAGACAAAGAAGCAGAAAAGAAGGACACATCATATTGGTGTTGTTGGTGTTGCTGTTCTGAGAAGGAAAAGAAAATTAAAATTATAAAAAAGGCAATTAAAATTATAGCTTTTGTGGATGTGAGTGTGTTGGGTTGAAACAGCAGTGATGAAGATGGAAGCAGACTTATGCAGGATATGACTTGTGCACTAAATTGTGGTATTGGGTCATGAGAAACAATATTAAAAAGCAACTTTCTTTTTTTACTTTTTTAAGAAAATGGGTTCGGTTGGAGAGATTTTGAAGAAACCAAACCTCTCTCTTTGTTTCTTGTGAATTCCATTGTCGTTCGTCTGTAAATATAAAGTTTATCTCCATTCAAATGGGTCCACCTATGAGAATGGATGGAGGGTCAAATTTATTTTTCAGACTTTAATATGTATTATTCAAGAAAAGTCAGATGTTGAACAAAAGATTCGCCTTTTAAGCTATTTACTAACTCTGCCTTGATTTCTGGGCTCTCTGTTTTTTCCTTTTCTATATTTTTATTGACGTCAATCGTTATTAAATTCCTATCATGCATTCCATTTACTCTGTTTTAAACAAAACAATTTAATATCCTAAAGGTAATAACTTTTTGCATTTCTTTGTGTGTTTAATGCATCAATGAGCATGAGCTGATGCATCACAATTAACACACCGCTCTGTAACGCTTAGCTTCTTCATTTTCACGAGCTTTGTTTTTGATGGTCACGTTTTGGTTCATGGAGAGAATTTGTTCTGATCCAAGAAGCTACATACTTCGATTATTCCTATTTATTCTAGCAAATTGTCTTCATAAATGAGATGTAAAGACAAATAAACACATCGTTAAACTTGCTGTCTAGTAGTGATTAATGATTATAGCCATAATGTCTTCGCTTATGATGTGTTGTTTGTTTCTGTTGTTTGGTTTATTGTCCGAAGGTAGAGAGATTCTGGTAGGTGGCAAAACTAACTTATGGAAAGTTCCAGAATCTGCAGGAGAAACATTAAACCAATGGTCAGAGAGAACAAGATTCAAAATTGGAGATTCTCTCTGTAAGTAGTGAGTGACTGTGAATTTATAGTGGTATGTTGCTTTGTTTTAATTCTCATTAAGAATTCTTTTTGTCTTTCAACAGTGTGGAAATACAATGCAGAGAATGATTCAGTGATGCAAGTGAGCCAAAGAGATTACCAGAGATGCGATAGATCAGAGCCAATAANCCAAAGAGATTACCAGAGATGCGATAGATCAGAGCCAATAAGAGGATACAAAGATGGTCACACGAAGATTGAGCTGAAGAAGTCAGGTCCTTTTTACTTCATAAGTGGGGAAGATGGACATTGCCAGAGAGGTCAGAAGATTCTTGTCGTTGTCTTGTCTCCAAACCACAACAGAAGCAGTGTCACGACTGCTCCTGCTCCTGTAAACGCTCTGACCATGAATAAGGGAAGCTTGAATGGAGCATGGAGTTTGGCTGCAACGCCATGTTTGCTTCTTCTTCTTCTTCTTCTTCTTCTTCTTCTTCCATTGGCCTTTTTGGTTTAGTCTTCTTACCAAATTCGGTTCTGTATTTTCACCAAAACTCGTGTTCCTCAAAACTCACCAAATTTGTAATTTTCGTTTGTTTCTTTTTCTTTGGCATATCAATCAAGTTCTGAGCATTTAATTTTGGGTTGGATCAACATAAAAATGTCCTAAATAAAAAAGGAAAAAAAATGAAAAAGGTCTAATGGTTTCTTTGGGAACCCGGTTCGGTTACACCATTGTTGGAATGGAAACAAATGTCAGTACCCTAAATGGGCCTAATGAAAATTTATGTCCATTAAAGGCCATTAAAGAAGGCTTTGCTAATGCCTAACCTAAATGGGCCTTATGAAAACTTAAGTCCATTAAAGCCCATTAGTAAAGGCCTCGCTATGCCTTGTCCACATTTTACATTATCTTCGTCTCCGCTATTGAGACCGGTCTCTTCCTTATCCTCCTCCATTTTCCAATGGTTTAATCCAGCAGCTGCCGACGATGTCGATAACGAACTTCACTATTTCCGGTAAGATTCTTCTTCGCTGTGTTTCGAACTGACCTCACTGCCAGACTGTGATTAATTTTGGTTTCCCAGGGGCTGATGGTGGTACACTTTCGGGGTTTTCACCAAAAATTGTGCGTTTCGCTATTCGAAGCTTACCCAGGAAACAATTTTTCAATCCTAACCCATTTCCTAGATTCGGGTTCTCTCTTTCTCTTCAGGTCAGAGATGTTTAGTAGTCAGTATATCATCCAACTCCGCATCCTTTGGCGTTTTCTAGTTTTGTTGCTTAGAATACTTTGTTGCTTCAAGTGTATAAAATCTTCGTATACGATTATGTGTTTATCCTCAGCTGTTGATGAAATTCCCACGATTCTGAAGTTACTTTTTAAACGCCAATTTCATTTTGGGTATCAAGTAGTGATTGTTCTGTACCGTGCAGGGAAGTAGCATTGAGTTAAGACTTCAGTTAAATTCGAGATTTGTGGTTAGTAAAGAGCGTCATTATGTTCCATTGATTGTGAGAAGTGAGCGTCCTCAGAATGAAGACTTACCTAAGCAGTACACAAGGCGAGAGAAGAAACCCTTTCTCACGCCCATAGTCGACCTGCGACGAGCCGCGAGGGAGAGAGTCAAGAACAACAAAGACAAACCTAAGAGACCTCTCCCTCCTCCTAAAAATGGTATGGTCGTTAAGAGCCTTGTGCCTCTTGCTTATAAAGTATACAATTCAAGAATCAGATTGATCAACAATCTCCAGAGGCTCATGAAAGTTGTTCGTGTTAATGCTTGTGGGTAAATTATCTTCTTGTTCTTATTTCATTTCTGGTCAGTTTGGGTATGGCCTTTTCTGATCATGTTTGATTGGTCTCTTAGGTGGTGCAATGAGATACATGTTGGACCGTATGGGCATCCATTTAAGTCATGTAAAGGTCCTAATGCATCCCAAAGGAAAGGTCTTCATGAATGGACCAATTCAGTTATTGAGGACGTTATTGTTCCTCTTGAGGCCTATCACCTCTATGACCGCCTAGGTAAGCGCATCCGTCATGATGAGAGATTCTCGATTCCCCGAGTTCCTGCTGTGGTTGAGCTCTGCATTCAGGGCGGCGTTGAAATCCCCGAATTTCCAACAAAAAGGAGAAGAAAACCAATTATCCGCATTGGCAAAAGCGAGTTTGTTGATGCAGATGAAACTGAATTGCCTGACCTAGAGCCCCTGCCTCCTCAAGAGCCATTGTTGACCGAGTTACCTGTCTCAGAGATCACTGCCCCTTCTAGCGAAGAAGAAACGAGAACCCTAGCCGAAGAAACATTACATGCATGGGAAGAAATGAGAGCAGGAGCCAAAAAGCTGATGAGGTTGTACAGGGTTAGGGTCTGTGGGTACTGTCCTGAGGTTCACGTAGGTCCAACGGGACACAAGGCCCAGAACTGTGGTGCCTTCAAGCACCAACAGCGGAATGGCCAGCATGGTTGGCAATCTGCAGTGCTCGACGACTTGATACCGCCAAGATATGTTTGGCATGTGCCTGATGTGAATGGGCCACCTTTGCTGCGAGAGCTACGAAGCTTCTATGGGCAAGCACCTGCCGTTGTTGAGATATGTGCTCAGGCTGGCGCAGTTGTACCAGAGCAGTATAGAGCTACTATGAGACTGGAGGTTGGAATTCCTTCGAGTGTGAAAGAAGCTGAGATGGTCGTTTAATATAGAAGAGCTTGTATACTTGTTCGTGTACAAAATTCTTCATTCCACCTTGTCTTATAACAATGTTTTAAAGTCGTACATATTCTTTACCATTGAAAAAAAAAAATTGCTTGTGCCGTCTGTAAAATGTTTTTGTAAATTTGTTTGTCAAAAGACTAAAAAACTCCGTAAAATGGGTTTAAGTGTGGAAAGAACAACTTTGACCCAAAAAAGGGAAAATTTTTGCTGTATACCCCTTTTATGTTTAATATTGTGTAGAATGCTCCTTTTCTGGGAATTCACCAAAACTACACCTTTTTAATTGGCGGGAATTGGAGATGAAATTACTGAAAGATCAAATTGCCCAGGAAGAGAAAACAGGAGAAGTAGCGGGAAATTGCTTGTTCTTAAAGTAATTTTGTTTTCATTTCAACGTAACCAATCATAAATGTTGTGGACAAAAGAGTGGTGGACAAAAGGAACTCAGTTGGTTTTAACAATAGGTAAACAAGAAAACAATACAAAAGGAATAACATGATCCCAAAAGGTACTCAGTTCGTTTATGGTTTTAGGAGTTGGAGTTGATATCAATTAGGGTTTTTGCGAGTCACTCGGTTGTAGCCAGATCCCAAATATCTACTACACTTTTATGCTGATCTTGACGCACGAGACACCTAAAATTGTGAGAAAGCACATTTAACGGTAGGGAAGATGGATATGGAATAAGGAGTGTTTATAAATCAACAATTACATACTGGCATTTCATCTAGAGATAGAATTCTGAGCTTACAAGGACGTCCAATAGGTCTTTTTTTCCTACGAGGCTTGACAATAACGTCTCGTTAAGACAAGGGAAGCTCTGCATCGTGTTCGTTTAGGACAGGGGAAATGGAGGCGTCGTAGAGAGCTGTCCAACAGATGAGTGAGTAACATTCAACAACGAGGGAATAAAGGTCTAAGTCAGTAACACCAGTAACAGCCAAAACATGTTGATAACAGGATTTTTAAGCCTTGTTAGTCAAATCCCTGTAGCATACAAGGTTATCGAAC
>OVAX01000191.1:0-110132 GCA_900406405.1 Lepidium africanum
TAGCGACTAATCAGTGACTGATTGGACCGTCCCAGATCAGTCGCTGATTAGTCGCTAATTATCGACTGATCTGTGACTAATACCGTCAGTCGCAGATCAGTCACAGATTAGTCGCTAATTAGCGACTGAATTGCGACTAATGTTTTTAGTCACGAATTAGCGACTGATTTCACACTGATTTTTTTTAGTCGCAAATCAGTCTCAAATCAGTCTCAAATTTAGCGACTGAATTTTTCAGTCACAATATTCAGTCGCTAAATGCATGTTTTCTTGTAGTGATGGTTACTCAAGAATGCAGTGTTTTGCTTCAAAACAGGATGCCTAAAAAGGAAAAGTATCTTGGGCGATTTGTACTATCGGTCCAGATTGGACCGCTAACATTTGCTTGCTCTCTTTGTGATTTAGGCTCCAGCATGAACCTGATGCCACACTATGTTGCAAAACAGTCGGAGTACACCAAATTCAAGCAGACAAGGATTTCATTAATTTTTGCGGGTCGTTTAGTGAAGTTTCCTATAGGTATTCTAGAGGACCGACACGTGAAGATAGGAAAAACATTTGTACTAGCTGATTTTGTGGTGTTGGGGCTCGATGAGGAAACAAAGGATCTGCTGATTTTAGGAAGACCATTCATGAAAACTGTTGGCGCAATCATCGATGTAAAGAATGGGTGAATTGACCTTCACTTTGGTGATATGGTAATGCATTTTGAGGTGGACAAGATTCTGAAGAAGTCCATCTTAAATGACATGACGTTCATGGTAGACGACTAAGACAAAATTGCAGACGAAGTTACTAAGGAAATTCTTTCAAAAGACCCTTTAGACATCATCCTGACCAAGGCTGAAACCAAGTATGGTTTTATTAATAATGAAGCCAATGGCTATGCCAAGACGTGATTTGTGCAAGAGAATCGAAAAAATGGTCGCTTACGTCTCCTTGGATGTGCCTAAACCATCACCTTCTGTGCCAACAGACAACCCCTGGAGCGAGTCTAAGGCCCCAAATATCGAGCTGAAAATGCTTCTAGCAGGGTTAAGGTACGCGTTTCTTGGACCTAAATCTGACTTTTCCTGTTATCATCAATGCTAGTTTGAACAATGTTGAGACTATGCTGCTTTTATGCGAACTTCGCAAGTATCGTAAAGCAATATGTTATACGCTAGATAATATTACTCGAATCTCGCCTGATCTTTGCATGCATAGGATATATCTAGGATTTCTATAGAGCACAAGAGAAGGCTAAACCCAAATCTGAAAGATGTTGTTAAGAAAGCGATAATGAAAATTCTAGAGGTTGGTATCATAGTCACTACTTTTGATAGTAATTAGGTTAGTCTAGTGCATGTAGTTCCTAAGAAAGGAGGTGTGACTATAGTGAAGAATGAGAATAAAGAGTTGATACCAACTAGAACCATCACAGGACATAAGATGTGTATTGATTACCTAGAACTCTTCCACTAGAAAGGTTCATTTCCCTATGTCATTCATTGATCAAATGCTTGAGAGGTTGGCTAACCACCCTTACTACTGTTTTAGATGGTTATTCAGGTTTCTTTCATATTCCAATCCACCCGGATGATCAGGATAAGGCCACCTTTACATATCTTTATGGTACTTTTGCTTATCGCAAAATGCTTTTGGGCTATATAAAATGCTCCAGCCACATTCCATCGTTGTATGCTGTCTATTTTCACATATATGATAGAAAACATAATGGAGGTGTTGATGGATGACTTTTCTGTCTATGGTTCTTCTTTTGTTGAATGTCTTTCTAATTTAGGTACTCAAGCATTGTGAAGAGAAATATCTTGTGCTGAATTGGGAGAAATACCACTTTATGGTGAGAGACGAGATATTTTTGAGTCACAAAACTTCTGAACATGGGATTGAGGTTTATCGAGCAAAGATCAAGGTGATGACAGTGAAAGAGGTCAAGAGCTTTTTGGGACACACTAGCTTTTATAGACGATTCATCAAAGACTTCTCAAAGATAGCTAGACCATTGACACAGCCGTTGTGCAAGGATGTGAAGTCTGAGTTCGACAAAGCATATCACGAAGCCTTTTTCACATTTAAGGGAGCCTTCGTTAGTTCACCAATTGTGCAGCCACCAAATTAGAAATTACCTTTTGAGGTAATGTGTGATGCTAATAACTATGTAGTAGGTGCTGTTTTGGGACAGCGGAAGGATAAAAAGCAGCATGTCATCTAATAGGCTAGTAGGACCTTGGATGATGCACAACGTAAGTACGCTACCTGACAAGGAGCTCCTTGATATTGTGTTTGCCTTTGAGGCATTCATGTCATATCTAGTGGGTTCAAAGGTGATTGTACATACTGATCATGCCGCTTTGAGATATCTTTTCTCCAAAACAGAAGCAAAACCGAGGCTTCTTAGGTGGGTTCTCCTTATGCATGAATTCGATCTAGAGATAAAAGACAAGAAAGGTATTGAAAATGGGGTCGCAAATCATCTTTCTAGGTTGCGGATCAAAGAGAAGTGCCTCTGAATGATGGCCTCTCAGAAGAACATGTCTACTCCATTCGTCTGAGCAATGGTACACCTCAAGCACCTGTTTGCAAGTATAAAGCTCATGGTTTATACTTGGTTTGCCGAGTTCACGAACTACCTAGCAGTAGATGTATAACTGACACTTTTTTATGGCTACAGGAAGAAGAAGTTCCTTCAGATATCAGACATTATTTCTTGGATGAGCCTTATTTATACAAACAGTGCTCTGATGGTATTTTCATGAGGAGTGTTACTGAAGAAGAAATACCTGGAATCTTGTTTCATTGTCATGGTTCCTCTTATGCAGGGCACTTTGCTACATTCAAAATCGTATCCAAGGTTCTTCAAGCGGGTTTCTGGTGGCCAACTATATTTCGTGATGCACACAATTTTGTTTCGAAGTGTGATTCATGTTAGAGGCAAGGAAACATAAACAAAAGAAACAAGATGCCTAAGAACTTCATTCTCGAACTCGAAGTATTTGATGTGTGGGTAATTGATTTTATGGGACCATTTACTTCTTTTTTTGGGAATCAGAATATACTGGTAGCTGTGAATTATGTGTCAAAGTGGGTTGAGTCACTAGCCAGCCCAACAAACGATGCCAAGGTAGTTCTGAAGATGTTTAAACACATCATTTTCCGGAGGTTTAGTGTTCCACACATTGCTATTAGTGACGGTGGTTCTCATTTCATCAACAAGACTTTCGAGAGTCTTTTCAAGAAATACGGATTCAAGCACAAGGTTACTACACCCTAACATCTCCAGACTAATGGTCTTGTTGAGGTTTCAAATTGAGAAATCAAGAGCATACTTCAAAAGACGGTTGGCATAACGCGAAAAGATTGGTCTGTTAAGTTTGATAAAGCTCTTTGGACATACAGAACCGCATACAAGACTCCTCTTGGCACAATGCCATTCCACCTAGTCTAGTGCAAGTCATGTTATCTTCCAGTGGAGCTCAAGTACAAGGCAAACTGTGTTATAAAGCTCCTGAATTTCGACATCAAACCTACTTTTGAGAGATATACAATGCAATTACATGAACTCAAAGAAATTCACAGCATGGCCTATGAGAATTCTCAAATTACAAGGAGCGAAATAAGGCCTACCATGACAAATGTATCCGTACTAGATATTTTGCTGCTAACGATCATGTCCTTTTGTTCAACTCTCGCTTGAAATTTTTTCAAAGGAAGCTTAGATCACGGTGGTCCTGACCATTCACCATCAAGGAAGTGCACCTATATGGAGTTGTGGTGTTACTGGACACTAAAGGAGACGAGTTTGTAGTCAATAGGCAATGATTAAAGCCATACTTCACCGATAACACACATCACCAAGGGAGACTCAGTTCCCTTGGACGACCCTCCCATCATTTATATGGAATTGAAGTCAAGCTAATGACTTTAACCAAACGCTGAGTGGGAGGAAACCCACTAGTAAGTCTTTTATTTTCTTGCACTTTTTGTTTCTTGTGTCTTCTGTTTCTATTTTCATTCATTTTAGGAGTGAACGATGTGAATAAAATGTTGAGATCGATTGATCTACACACAAATCGATCAATCTGTAGGAAAATACATTTATGTGCATGACCCGGCGACCGAGTTTCCTAGTTCTGATAATCGTACACAAGATCATGCGAAGTAGAACAATCGATCCACCCCTAGATTGATCGATCTCTGTTACAAGAAAATTTAGCGCACGATCTGGAGATCGATAATTACAAATCAACCAATCTAGGTTAAGATCAATCGATCCCTAGCCAGGTTTCCCAAACTATTTCTTATTCACATTTTTTAATTCCTATTTATTTTTATCGCTTGGCGTGCTTCCTTTCGATTTATTTTCACACCGAGACGGTGTGAAATAAGTTTGGGGGAGAGTACATGCTGTGACTAATAAATTTCTTTCTTTTGTTTTTACTTCTTTTTGAGTCGTTTCTTGTGTAAGCTTGTTTTTATTGAGTCTAAAATCGGTTGTAAGAACTATGGTTCTCGAGGTACTACTGCATTCTCGGGAACTTAAGTGACCATTGACTCAGATGTGACAGAATCAATTGAATATTGGAAAACATAGAGATCTTGCAACTTCTCAATGTCACCCATATATTTTCGAGTACTTGAAGAATCTCATGCCAGCTTCACACCTAACCTCACTTAATCTTCTAGTTCAGGGGGTTAGCATATATCGGATCAGATTCTCTCATCAGTCCTGAAAGTGTTTGTGTTAAATGTGCTATATCTGAAGTAACTATAAACAAAGTTGGATGAAATGTTACATCAAGATGATGTATTTCCCATCCATTTGATGCCGCATGACCAATTAATAACCTTATGGTTTCAAGTCGAGTTACCAGAGCAAATACTTCATCAAAATCTATACTGGCTTCTTGAGCATATTCTTTTGCTACAAGTTGAGACTTATACTTTTTAGTAGTCCCATCGGCATTCCATTTGATTCTAAAGATCCATTTCAATCCAATGACCTTTGCATCTCTCATTTTGTCAACAAGAAACCATGTCTTGTTCTTGTTTATTGAGTCAATTTCATCTTCACAATCTAAAGTCCATTGTTTCGATCCTTTTACTTGTGCATAACAACTCGACTCATCATTTATAGAGAGTAGTAGTTTCACACATTCCATTGACGCTTGGAGAACATAATCATCAAGATATCTAGGTTGATAACTTTGATGATTTGATCTTCTTAGAGGTTGAATTTCTTCATTCTTTTCGTTGTCGAGTTCTCCATCAGACTCATTGTTGTTGATATTAATATTGTCAAGAATATCCTTCTCAATTTTTCACTCTTGATCTTGATCATTTTGATCATCACCAACAATCATAGGTCCTTCACCCATGTCAATTACTCTTCCCCATCTCAATTGGAACATACTCTGATCCCTCCATTTTTCCTCTTGAGATTCATCCCAATTCCAACTTGATTTTTCATTAAACGACACATCATCAAATTTATATGCCTTGGATCCCGGCTCAATCCCAAGGTGAACGAGTGTTTTTGATCTCATCGAGTTTCTTGAGATTTGTTGCTTGTACCTTAGAGTATGCAAGACAACCGAAGACTCTTAGGTGATGAATGTTTGATTTCTTGCCACACAAGCTTTCATAAGGAGTCATTTTCTCAAGAGCTTTCGTTGGTACTTTATTGATTATATATGTTGAATGTCGAATTCCTTCTCCCTATAACTTGTTTGGTACCCATATAGCTTTGAGAATATTTCTTGTAATCTCTAAGAGAGTTATATTCTTTTTTTCTATGACACCATTTTGTTGGGGTGTGTAAGGAGCTGTTAGATGTCTCTTGATTCCACTTGAATCACAAAAATCATGAAACTCCCTAGATGTGAACTTGCCTCCTCTATCGGTCCTAAGAGTGATGATTTGTTTACAAAACTCCTTCTCAACTAGACTTTTAAATGCTTTGAATTTCCCAAAAGCTTCACTCTTTTCTTTTAACAAGATTGTCCACATGTATCTTGAGTAATCATCAATTATAACAAATATGTATTTGTTATTTGTGAAGGTTGGTGGTGTGATTGGACCACATAAATCCGCATGTAAAAGTTCTAGAGGTTTAGTTGCTCCAAACTTTGGGAACTAAACCTTGGCTTTCTTAGGAAAAGGTTGTCGAGTTTGCTAATCTAGTAAGCAAGATTCACACAAGCTTTTCTCATCTTCGATCCTTGGCAAGCCATGAACCATCTCTTATTGTGACATAGCCTTAAGAGTTTTGAGACTTGTGCCCCAACCTAGCATGCCATCTCCATGATCCATCATCAATTTTTGAGTATAAACATACCGGTTTTCCAATCTTTAAAACGATCTTGTAGAGTCTATTGGACGAACGGGTTACTTTCACCAAAGCTTTCCATTAGGATCGTGTACTGTCAAGTAATCTTTCCTCATTCTAACATCACAACCGACCACTGTACCTTATCCTAGACTTAGAATGTTGCTCTTTGAGGCGAGTATGTAGTAGATATGGTTACTAGTCTTTGTTCATCGGTATTGCTTTGGAAAAGAATTGATCCTTTTCCTTAGATTTTTACATAAGAACCATCTCCGAATTTCACTTTTCCTTTGATTTTCTCATTCAGCTTCGAGAAGAAAGATTTTTTACCGGTCATACGATTACTTGCTCCATTATCCAAATATCAAGTTCCCTTTTCTAGTTCTTTGGATTCATACTTCTTTGGTACTAGATTTTATTCATTCAAAAACACTACTTCATGCATATAAAGTGACTTATCGGCCTAATCTGTATCCTCTTCTTTTTCCACTTTATTTGCCTATTGAAATCTTTGTTTTCAATCCGAACATTTAGAAGCGAAGTGTCCGGGTTTTTCACATCTAAAACAAATCAATTTTGATTTTTCTTTCTTTCTTTTTGAACTTCTTAATTTGTTCTCTCTTGACCACGAGTTTTATCTCATCTACCACAATTTGCACTTCCTTTTCCACGTCTTCTCCTTCTCGAAGACGAATAATTTTGATCAACATAGAGCAACTCCCCTTCATCATGTTTCTCTTCAGCAAGAAGTCTTTCTACGTAGGCTTTGAGTCTCCCTACGACGTCTTCGAAAGTTGTTGTATTCAAATCTAGCACTTGCTCGAGAGAGGCAACAATTTGAATATACTTTTGAGTAGGTAAACTACTAAGAAATTTCTTTACCAACTTCGTCTCTTTAATAGCTTTTCCGAGAGAAAAATATTTTGATGCTAATTCCGATAACTTACCCGCAAAGTCATTGATATTATCCGTGTCTTTCATCTTTAATCTTTCAAACTCACTCATTAAAGTTTGAAGCCTTGCTTCTTTAGCACGATCCGTACGAAGATATCGACTCTAAATCGTTGTCCAAATTCCTTTTGCTGAATCTTGTTCACCAACTTGCAAAATAAGTTCCTCCGGGATTGATTGAAACAACAATCTTATAGGGATATCATTCTTCTCCAAATCAGTTGAACCACTTTCAACTTTTTCCCAAAATTTGTGTATTCGTAACACTACTTTCATCCTCATTCTCCAAACTGTATAATTGGTTTTGTTTAACATCAGACAATGAATGGATAAGGGTACGAGTTCCTTAGCCCAAGTAGCTTGAGTTCCCGGTAACAAGATTTTTAGTCCGGTTTATCAAATCCTTATAGTATATAAGGTTATCGAACCAAAGCGTGATGTTAGCACTATGGATGTGGATAACTATCTAGTTCAAGCAAAATCAGGGAAAACAGTGGATGTAATTGATTATGTCACAATCAACTTAGACTGTAAAACTAAATAAACAGAGAAAACAAGCATTAAAATGACTAAGTAAAATCAAACTGAGTAGAAACACATGAAACTTGAAAAACAGAGACTAAGTAAAATACAGAAACAAAGTGAGCAAATAGCATGTATGAATGGCGAGTTGCAGAAATTAAATGAAGATGGGCTTGTGGGGAGAGTAAAGTCAATGAACTAAACATAACTCTGGGTTGAGATTTTGTCTAACAACCTAAGCAGGCAAGCAGCGAATCAAGATACTAAGGTAAATAAGCCACTCTCATGGTCATGAAATCTCAACTCAGGCATAATCCTAACCCAATCTCTTGGTGATTACATGCCTAAACTGGCATTAGCAAGCCTATCCTACACGACCAACTGACTCTCTGATCATCCAATCTCTTGGGCCAGAATGAGTCAATCCTAAATTGAACTTAAGCCAAGCATATCATCAAACACCTCTCGGGCAGAGATAGCCTATGAATCAAATTTTGAGTGATCAAGTCAAAATAAGCATGAAGAACATTCAATCTAGCATAGCCTATGACAGTATTCAAACACAAACATCACAAACCCAGAAAACTGCCCAAATCTACTTCATCTCCTCACTAAGCCCTGAGAAATCTACTCACTAGTCATAGAATGAAGAACAACAAACCCTTAAAACATGATTAAAGGCATAAAGAAAGAAATGAACAGTAAGGAGAAACCTAAGGTGAGATTCAAGCAGAAATCATGAAATTTTTATAAGAACAGCAAGAACAGTAAGGAGAAAATAAGAAAGAGGCAGAGAGAATTCTGGAATTAACTTAAAGAGGCAAAAACTAGGTTAAAACTTGGATATCTGTTTTTAGCTAAAATAAGGGTACTTATAGGGCTTAAAACACGGAAGCCCTAAAAGTAAAGAGTCGGTCAAATAAAACGAAGTCGGTCGAGTTGGGTTGAAAGGTTGAGTTTAGCATACTTCAGCTCCAACAAATGCTCAATCTGGGCTGCACTCGTCACACACTGGCGAGTTGGAATGGCTGAGCTTCAAAAACATGAATTCTGGCTAAGTCTGGAATGTTGAACTCGCGAGTGTCAGGTGGGAATGGGTGGCGAGTTTGACATTAAAAACTTGAAGATTTGGCTAAGTGATGAGGCTTGAACTCGCCAGTGCATGGCGAATTGGACATGAAGAGTTCAGCCAAAAATTGTATTTTTGGCTAAGTATAGGACTCTGAACTCGCCTATGCATGACGAGTTGGCTGGGCGAGTCCTGAGTACTTAGCCTGTAAAATCCTCTATTCTTGATGTTTTGGCTCCAGCTCTTCAATTCTAGGCCTAACTTGCAGTCTTCATGCTTGTTTGCTTGAAAATGCTCCGAATTGACCTAAAGTACTCCAAATTGCTCCAAAGTTCCTGAAATGCTCCAAATGCTGTGCAAATGCAAGAATGATCCTAATTGGACTCTAAAATGCATAGTATGGAATGTGAATGAATGCAAACAAATGCAAACTATGAAGCTAAAATGGGCAAAATGCATGAATATCAGTTCCATCCGACATGATGAATCATATTCTCCTATGATCTGATACCAATTCAAATCGAGATTGCACACTTTGAAAAGTAAGAAATCATTCTTCTTATTGATTGCTTAGAAAATATATTTCAAAAAACTAAACAAGTCAAAATCTTACCTTTGGTCACAACTCAACTAAGGTATTTATAGGTATTAACACAAGTTGTAAATTACCATTTCTTATTAGGAATTGTTCCTTTATCACCTAATCTAACTTATAAAATATCTTATTCTAACTAATTAATCTAAGTTACTAGAAACTTGTTGACCAAGTTATTGTTGATTCTTTGAAGCTTATCCAAAATTTCCATCTTAGATTTTGACGTTATATTTCCCAAACTTATGTATATTCCGTTAGGATCTTTGGATAAATCTAGGAAATCTTGAGATTTCTTACTTTCTTTGAGAATTTTGTTACTTGGATGAAATCTATCTTTTTGTTGGTTGTGGGTCTTGTGCCGAGTTAAGCCTTGTTTCTTACGTTTACTATGTTTTCAATCCCTTTTCATTATAGGAGGAGCACAATTAGACTATTGGGTAAAGCAGATGAAGTCCAACTCAGCGACAAGATTTGGTTGAATTCAACAATTTTTGATTTTCTAGGATATTTGTTTTTGTAATTAAGATATGTATTTGTTCGGAGGGATTATCAATCATTATTTCTTAGGGTCTGGTGGTTGGAGATTATGAAGCTCAGCAGACATGTAGTACAATGGCGTGTAGCTCGGTGAATGTGTAACTTGGTGGACATAGGCTTGGCGGATGTGTTGCTCGATGGACTTATGATGTACCAGTATTTTAGGCTATTTTAGATGCATTGATCATCATCATTTTCACTCATTCTCATCATAGTCTTAGTATCTTCGAGTCCTTTTAGGATCATTTAGCATGTATACTGCATTTGGAGTGATACAGGTACTTATGAGCTTATCTGGGAGCAAACGGAGTGGTTTTGGAGTAGAAAATGTCAAAATTTGAGCTCAGACGATTAACCCGGACAAAGGATGCTCTGGAGCTGATGCTGGACTCTGACTCGCCAGTCCTTCTCGCCTCTCAAACCAGTGAGTATAGCCAAGAGTGACCAAGCCAGACCGTGAATTGCAGCACTTGCGACCCAAACTCGCCACACGACCCGCGAATCGAAGGATGTTGGACTTACCAGAAATGAAGGCCGTGACTCGCCAGCTCTCCTTGCCTCAACTAGACACGAGACTTGAAGACTTGAGAAGCTAAGCCTCACCTCGCCACTCTGACTCGCCAGTGAGCGGTGAGGCAAAGCCCACCGACTTCACTCTGTTGACCACTTTTATTTTCTGTTGATTCAAACTAAGGTTTTTATTTTTGGGGATCTATAAATACCCCTTTTTAGCAAAAACGCAGTAACCTAGTTTTTACCTCTTTGGCAAGATCTGAAGCTTTTTTCCAATTATCTTTGTCATTTCCTTTTTCTTCCTTCATGAAAACTTTGGATCTTTGTTAAATCTCAAATTTGGTTAGTTAATTAATCTTTTTTCAGTTTTCATTGTTGTTTTTTATTGTCTTTCATTTCTATGTCTGAGTTTATGCATTCCATCATATTTAGTGAGTAGTTTGCTTAGGGTTTTGTGAGGAGATGGAGTAGATTTAGGTCTAATCATGAGATTTCCTTCTTGTTTGTTTAAATTCTGCCATAGATCTTGCTAGATTAAATGATCTTATTGCTTGTTTCAACCAGATCAATTGAAAGATGACTTGTACCTTTCACGCCTAGAAGGTGTTTGATGAAATGCTTGGCTAAGTTTGATCTAGGATTGGCTTCTCTGACCCAAGAGATTGGTTGTTCAAAGGGTTAGTTGGCTGTTTAGGATTGTTTCGTTATGCCAATCTGAGTGTGTAATCACCAAGAGATTTGGGTTATGTCACACTTGGATTGAGAGATCAATGATCATGAGAATGGCTTTGATTGTCTGGTTCTTGAATCATTAGCCTTAGATTTGCCTAATAGGTTGATAGATAAGATCCGCAACCCATGGTTAGACCGAGATCAATGACTCTGCTCTCCTCATGAATGCATCCTTATCATTTATTGCATATAGTTCATTATTCTGTTTTGTGCTGGTTTCTCTGTTTGCATTCCTCTATTTTTAGTTCAATATTTTATTCTTCATGCTCTATTTTTCATCTTGCTAATTGATTGTGACAGAATCACCCTGTTTTGTCTTGTTTGGATTAGAATAGCTCCCCATACCCTTAATGTTAGTAGCACACTCTGGTTTGATACCTTATATGCTATAAGGATTTGATAACTAAAGGAAAGCAAAATCCAGTTATCAAATTGGCGTCGTTGCCAAATATGTGTTTTGTTTGCTACATTTTGGGTCAAAAGCTTTCTGAGATCAAGCTCTTTTTGTTACTAACAAAAGTTTCAGACTTGTTCGTTCTGTTTTTAGTGTGTTTCAGGCCAAGGTCGCTAGTCAAGATCGCTACATACTGACGAGCTGCCCACTATGCTGCACCAACTTCTCAAATCTCACCTACAACTCGCCACTACCCCAGTGAGTTATCCCTCTCAAGCAGTTTCCGTACGTTCATGCCTCAGACCAGATCGCAAGGGAATCAACATCTAATGCGGTACATGGACAACATTCATTTGCTTCCCAGAGAACTGAGAGAGCAAAGGGAAATGATAGAGATTCTGACAATAGAACCAGGTCGAGATGAACGATAACACCACCCCTGAAGGTTCCACTGATGGAACACCACCACCACCCCACCTTATTCCACTGGTTCCACCTCAACCTTGAAGGCCTAGCCAGATTGGAGCTGGTGATGCGCCCAATATTCATACTCAGAGGCATGGAATTCGACCTCCTTTAATACCAAACAACAACTTCAAAATCAAAAGTGGACTCATTACTATGGTACAGAACAAGAAATTTCATGGCTTGCCTGCTGAAGATCCACTTGATCATCTCGATGAATTTGAGAGGATTTATGGTCTAATCTGGATCAATGGCCTATCTGAAGATGCCTTGAAGCTTCGCATATTCCCATTCTCGCTTGGTGACAAGGCTCACATCTGGGAGAAGCATCTTCCTCAAGGCCTCATAACCACTTGGGCTGACTGTAAAAGGATCTTTTTAGCTAAGTTATTCTCCACCTCCAAAACTACTGAGCTGCGAAATGCTATCTCCAACTTTGTTTAGAGTGGGACTGAATCTCTAGCTGAAGCATGGGAGCGTTACAAAACTTATCAATCCAAATGCCCACATCACAGTTTCTCCGAGGAGACCATTCTGAGCCAGTTTTACAGAGGCATTCAACCTAAACTTTGAATGCTATTGGACACAATCAGCAACAGGAACTTCTTGAACCAAGATGTGGAAGATGGTCGAGCGTTGATTGAGAAATTGGCACTTGCTGATGGCCAATATGGGGAAGACTATGACCATACTGAGAGAGGGTCAAGCGAATCAGATTCGGTTAGCCGCAGAGAGTTGAAGACTTTGAACGATAAGTTAGATAAGCTGCTTCTGGTTCATCACAAGCATGTCAATCTTGTTAAAGAGGATCAAGTTCAAGAAGGGGAGGATGAAGTGGTTGCTAAAGTCAACTTCCTTCAGAACCAAGGCAATCCGAAATTGTGGTACACTTCTAAACAATATCCAAACCTCTCATATCGCAACACCAACGTTGAAAACCGTCAAGATCAAGTCTATCCACCGCAAACTACACAAAAGGCTTGGATATCTAGGCAGCAGTACAATCAGAGCTTCAAACCACTCCAAGGTGCAAGTCAGGTACCAACACCTCCACAACAAGCTCCTTCAAATATCATGGAAATCCTACAGTAAATCCGCCAAGGTTAGACAAATCAAGAGGTGAAATTAAGCAAGAAGTTTGTAGAAGTTCATAAGCACATAAACAGCTCCCATAATGACTTGAACTGCAAATTTGGGACTCTAAACGCTAGACTCAAATATGTTGAGAGCCAACAAGCCTCTTTTTCTGTGAAAACTACAGGCCAATTACCAGGCAAAGATGTTCAGAACCCAAAAGAGTATACAACTCAGTCCATTACACTAAGGAGCGGTAAAGCGCTTCCAACACGAGCTGCAGAGACTAAGGACACTGAGGGCAGTGTAATTCAAGAAGGGGAGGGCAAACAAGCTGAAGAATCACCCTCACCAAGCCAGCTTGCCAGTCAAGCTCGCTAGTCAGACCTGCAAGTCGAGCCTTCAGACGCTACAAAACCTGCTTTTGAGCCCACACTCCTCAATCCAACTACTGCCAAACCTAAAGTCCATTCCCTATGAGATTGAAGAAGGACCAGACGGCTAAATACAAAGAGCTCTTCACTAAATAAATGCAGAAGATAGAACTCAAAATCCCACTCTTTGACGCATTCGCCTTAATCCCCCATTTTCAGAAATTTCTCAAAGAGGGTATTAAGGAGAAATCTCAAGCAGTTGAAAGTATGATGATGGAAAATTTTGAGTGCAAAGCTGTGGCCCAAGCTAAGATTGTACTAAAGAAGCTAGAAGATCTAGACACCTTTACTCTGCCATGTTCCCTCAATAAACTTCATTTTGAGAAGGGACTTAAGAGCATCCATATGCTTAATGCCTCTCACTGTGGCCAAAAGACTGGGTTTTGAGGATTACAAGTCAAGCAAGCTGTCTCTTGTGCTGGCTGATAGGACTACACGCTCACCACATGGTCTGCTGGAGAATTTGCCTGCTGGAATTGGCAATGTGGAAGTCCCTACTGACTTCATCGTGATCAACATGGACGAAGAACCGCATAACCCGTTGCTTTTGGGAAGGCCATTTCTAGCATCAGTTAGAGCAGTCATAGATGTTAAGAACAAGACTATTGAGCTGGATTTGGGTGGAGATGAAAAGCTGGAATTTGATTTGAGTGGAGATGACTCAAGGAGGCCAACCATTAAAGGCCAAAGCTTTACTGTTCGAGAAGTTGACGGTTATGACATTTCGGAGGGGGAAGAAAAGGGAACTCTGGTTTCCCTTGCAACACCACATTAAGCTAAAAGTGTGAAGAGTCCAGCTTGAGATTTCTAAACAAGCGCACTTGGGAGGCAATCACATGAATATCCTTTGTATAGACCTTTGCTTTTATTTACAAGTCTTTAATTTACATTTCTAGCACATTTATGTTTATGTTTTGTTGTGTAATCAATTAGTCTTTGAGCATAGAGCTTGCATATTGGGTTGATGATGATGTACTGAGTGAGTGATGGCATAGGGGACAAATCATGGAGAACAATCGAATGATCCCCTATTGCTCATCTTACTTACTCACTCAAGTACATCATTCATTCTCTCTGGCTATTTTGATTTGATCTTGCAATAATCACCGATTAGCTCATACTAAGCCTTCCCTAAATATGTGTTTCTTGCTTTTTTTTCATGTCTTTGTCATGCAGGAAATCGATCAAAAGGGGAAAGGAACAGTCACTGAGCAGTTATGGATGAGACTGGAAAATTTTGGGCTACATAAACAGTACTCGCCGGCCTAAGCAGCGAGTTAGACACAGCTAGCCAAGGCCTACTAAGGTATCTTGAGGTCCACCAGGCGAGTTGGGCCGAAGAGTTGAGGTCCATCAAGCTGAGTTTGAAGCCTATTAGCGAGTTGGGCTTGAAGTTTAGCCCACTTAGAGCTTCTAGAAGGTTGAGTCAACTTACCTAACAATGGTTGGCTAGTGTACCAGCGAGTGGGTTGGAACGAGTGGTGGAAAATTAAGCAGAGAACTTGTGGCTGGTCTTAAGGTCGTTCAGCGAGTGGGACCAACAAGGCACATGGTTTTGCCAATACTTGTGTCAGAATTTGTCCCCACGCCAAGTAGAATCCAATGCTCGCCTACATCTATAAATACAATGCTCGCCTCCTACTTCTTCTTCACACTACAACACCTCTCTCTCTCTAGAAATCTACTTTCTCTCACTTGAAGCTCTCTCTCAGCGAGTTCAGAAGCTGTCCAGGGAGTCAAGACATAATCATCCATAACACTATGTCTTACCGACCCTCCATGGTAGACAGGATCCGTTGGAAGGATCGTCACCAAGCTTTTATGAAAGAAAAGAGGTGAGCTGCAGCTGAATCTTCAGGAAACCCATTGGATGATACCGAGCCTACAGCAAGAGAGCAGAAGGCTAACAAAGATAGGAAGGGCAGAAGGAGGTTGGTTCTGTAAGATGAAAGTTTTGAGGAGGAAGCAGCTAACACTTAACAAGCTGAGCGAGTACAGACTGAGCAACATGCACCAATAGACTCGCCAAAACCAAGAACAAGCAAGTCAAGCTCTGGTTCGTTAATTCAGTCCCTGAAAAGCGCCCTGAAGACACACACTAAGAAGAGAAAAACAACTCCTCCTATTGCCGGTAAGGTAGAGGAAAATGATGAAAGTGAGGAAGATACTGAGCCAGCAGTAGATAAGGGGAAAGGAATCACTGGCCTTCAGAAAGTGAAAGAAAAACACCAAGAGTCAGCTCTAAAGAGAATGAGGATAATGAAACTCAAAGGGAAGGTTCCTCCATGGAAGTAGATGAAGATGACAGCTCTGCAAGCGCAAGGAGGAGTGAGTAAGAGACTGGGTTTATGAAGAACCTCTGAATTTTGATGAGAGACGGATACACTGAGGAGCAAGCTCGTATAATTCTAGAGGAAAGAGAAGTGCATAAGCGAGCTAAGGCAGTGAAGAAGGAGTTTAACCCACACCAAGCATATGAAGCAATTTCACTAATGGGTTTCAAGGGTACAACTTATCCCCATAGACCAATGATGGAGAAGATAGAGATAGCTAACGATATGGATCTGATATTGGAAGCTTGTGGACTTTCTCAGATGGTAACAATGGTGTGCAATGGGTACAAAGAAGACACAACCCAGTTCTTAGCCACCGTACATGTTAATGAGTACAAAACCACTCTTATGGCCTTACTTCAGCGAGATGGGGCTGGTTTTATCACATTCAAAGTACACAAGCGTCAATACAAGTTCACTTTCAAGCAGATGGAGGAGCTATATGATTTCTCACCAGGAGCTGCAGCCTATCCCAATATAGATGAGAAGGAGCTCAATGATGTATAAGAGATGCTCAGTGGAACTTCCCCTTTCGTTCCATCAAGGAGCCAATGCAACAGGATAAGGAACCCATGAATTAATTATACTAGGAAGGTAATCCCCAATTTGATTTATTATAGGCCATCTCCAGATCCCATCAACTTGGGAGAAATGTAGATGCTAGACATGGCTTTGAAGGAGTTAATAGGTGCAACGCCCAATGGAGGAAGATTGTTGGGAGATGACACTAATGCTGGTTTTACATATGCGTTGGCTAGGCAGTTTACGGTTTATAGGACAAGAGCAATGCTTCAAGCTAATCGGGGTAGCCCAAAAGCGAATTTACATAGGCGGGGTCATAACTCCCATTATGACTGCTTGCAGGGTTCAATTGGATGAAGCTGGCGTGGTGGCACCAAGATTTATGATAGCTTACTTTCTCAAGGGATCATATATATTGGATTGGAAAGACCAACGTGGAAAGCTGGTGTACAAACTCTTTCACCTAGTGAACCACAATGCCACAATGCCAAAAGCTGGGAAAATGGTTAGTGAAGAAGGTGAAAGGCTTGACAAGGGAAAAAGACGAGTGGACAAGGGAAATAGAGGAGCTGAGAAAAGAAATGAACGAGCTGAGAGAACGGTTCAGCAGAGAGTTACCCCCAGGACAGGCTCCAAACCTTCCAAGGAGGCACTCAGTCTCAGCAGAAGACACTCATGGGTCGGCTCAATCGAAACCAGCTCGCCACTCCTCAGCTAAAGCCATAGTCGTGCGAAAGAAGAGGCTCACCAGGTAAACAAATTCAAGGTTGAGATATGACTACTCGCAGCAACGACTCGGCTCTCTCACCGTCGGGCCAAGCACGAATCCTGAGCAACTCAACGAACCAACTCCAACACCCCATATCAACCCAGCGAGCTACACTTGGAGGAGATGAACGCCTCCACAGCTCATCTGTTTGACTTCTAAGGTACCACACTCCATCAACCATTATAAAAACCATTGCATTTTCTATGTTTTTGCTTGTTTATCAATCTAGGATTCTTCTCTAATTCTTTTATCCACACAAGGGTCTGTGTGATTTAAGTTTGGGGGAGGATCCTAGACAGTGTTTGATCATGTCTTCTTTGTTCTTAGTTTCGGTTTACATGCATCCAGATAAGTTTCATAAAATCCAAATAGATTTTTCAATTCTTTGATCATGCATACATATAAGGCATAGAAAAGTACAAAAAAATTGGTAAACTTTTCCGAGAAAACATCAAAAACAGAGTGTTCATGCATTGCATTTAGGATCGAGTCTAGAACTGAATTATGATGCTCTTGCCTTCTTTAGACTGCTGATTAGACATGCTAGACTCACAGCCCTCATTGATAGTTCTTGCCTGCATTCATTCTGGCCTTGAAAGTGAAAATTGAACCATGCTAGGAATTATCTAAATGAACCTCATGCCTTGATTGAAACTACTGTGATTCGATGCCTATCCTTGCTAAATGGTAACCTTAATTTGACTATCAATTATCATGTTTATGCATCAATGTAGAGTTTGTGGATAGTTTAAAATGCTTGGACTATCTTTTCCCTTCATGCTTCTACTATGTTAGTCCAAGTAGTTTTCCCTCCATGCTGCATAACACCTCCTTTCAAACCTTGCCATATATATGTGTGTGAATGTGAGGCCTAATTCTTCGGTTCAAGCTTGGCATAAAGTTTTAGGTGGGCGCCGACAAAATCATGGCTCTATGTAGTTTCTGGTCCACAACTTTTGGATCATACTAGGACTAGGTGGGTGGTTTGAATTATGTTGGGCTGAGAAATGCTTGTGTCTAAGCAGGTTGAGCATTGGAAAAGAACAATGGAAAAGGGAATGGTCTAAACGAGATAGTCTGGGGGAGAAAGGGAAGAAAGTTTCAGTGGTTAAAGTCTAGTAAGGGTTTTGGGGAATGAATAAGAAAGAGGTTCTAGAACAGAAAAGAAAAAGAAAGACTACAAGTCTAGATAGTATTATAAGCAAAGAAAAGAAAAAGAACCAAGAGATGTAAGTTGTAAAGATCCAAAACCACTATAAGAAGTATAAAAACCCCTCCCCTTTAGACTAGAAATGGAAAGCTTAAGATGATGATCTATGGGCAAGAAAGAAAATCGCCCAATGTATATTGGGTAGACTAGGATCATTTTCTAGGTTAGAATTGCTAGGTTGGATCCAATCTTGGGTGTATTGGGTAGATAGAACCATGAATTTATATGCATTTGTTGGTTCCCACCTATAGCATTATGCTACAGCTTGTTCTATTTCATGAGGGATCCTTGTACATCGATTGACCAATTACTTGAAGAGATCACTTTTATCTCTTAGACCTGACCCATAACCAAACAAACTTTATAGTGATACTTAAACATGATTCATGGTTCTGAACTTAATTGAATGTTAAAAGGATAGACAAATTTGAAGGCTTGACTAGGTTGAGGCTGAGTTCAAACGGATTTGTGATTGTCATGGCTAGACCTTCAAGTAAGGCTGCTTGAATTGCATCTTAGAACTGCCAACTAGGACATTGTTTTTATCATTTGAATCAGCAAGTTTTTGGCTCTGAATTCCCAGCATTGCAACCTCTTTTCCATCCTTGGATCTCTGCATTTTCTTGAGGGCAAGCAAAATTTAAGTTTGGAGGAGTTGATGTACTGATAACAAGGTTTTGCAACCTCTCTGTGTTATCAAATCCTCATAGTACTTGAGGTATCCAACCAACTGGATCTTGCCTAGCAATAGGTAATGCAATCAGGCACTAGTTCAAGCCATTATATAACTAGATTAATTTAAAATTAAATGGGAATGCAAACGAAACTAAACTGAAACAGAGTAATGTGAAAGAGAGAATTGATGCAAAAACAGAGCAAGATGAACAAAAGATATAAGATGTAAAACAAGGGTTCGTGAGGAGATAGGGGTAATGGATTTCAGCAAAATCATGGTCATCTACTCTTATCCAGCAACCTAACAGGGTGATTTTGAGCTACAACAACTATGAGTCAAGCAATCAAACCATTCTCATGGACAATGAAACTCAATCTGAGATTGACCAAACCCAAATCTCTTGGTGATCAAAACCAGATTGGCACTAAGCAAAGACTGTGACAAGCAAATCTACTACTTCAAACAACAATCTCTGTTCAAGGAGCAGCAAATTCTAGATTAGAACTAAATTTGACATTTTATCAAACACTTGGTGGGTGTTTGTTGCCTTGAGTTTATGTTCCAATTGATCAGGTTGAAACAAGGATTAAGCACAACTAATCTACCAAAATCTAAGCAATACTAACCTAAACAAGAGAGACTACCATGATTCAACTTAGATCTAACCCATCTCCTCACTAACCCTAAAGAGATCTACTCACTAAGTAGGGTGAGAAACATAAACCCCGAAATAAATAAAAAACACATAGAGAGAATCAACATTTAAAACTAAGCAACTTTCATTAAATAACCATAAACATTGATTCAGCTCATAATCCAAGATCTTACACTAAATAAGCAAAAAATAAGAACAAGAGAAAATGTGGCTGTTTGATAGGGTTTTTGGGGGCTAAAGAGGTATTTATAGCCCCCTTAAATCCGACCTAAGTTGGTCATAATGGAAAATAAAAAGTCAAAGAAATGGCTGACTCGGAGGTGTAGGCGAGTAGTCCAAATGAGTAGTTCATTTTTGATTTCTGAATTAGTCAAACTCGCCTCTCCATCCGAGTCATGCCAGCGAGTAGTCTTGTATCGGTAAAGTTGAGAACTTTTCTGGGTGTAGCTCGCCTAGGCCAACGAGTAGTGGTGCTGAGTCATCTTCCTAGGTTGTGAATGAGTCTTCACTCATAGTTGTAGGCGAGCAATGATAGTGAGTCATCCTTCCATCCTTTGATCCAATCTTCTTTTGATTCCAGAATGCTCCAAACTTGTTCCTTCAACCACTCCAAGGCAAACACAATGCAAAACATGCAATGCAGACGTAAAGGACTATAATATGAGACAAATGCAAAGATTATGAATGCAATTTGGATGATTAATGAGCCTAGAATGGGTTAAAATGCAAGCATATCAACTCCCCCAAAATTAGATTTTGCTTGGCCTCAAGCAAAGGCAGAAGTCTAAACGAATGGGAGAGAGCTATGTGGGAACTCAAAGCCAAACATGCTGGTTCGAAAGTTAAGCAATCAATGTCCATGTCTAAAGTTCTATGATGCAAACAATCAGCTCTACTCAGAAACTCTATCCATGATCATCTCAAAACAGAATGGACTCAACCTTGACTACTCATGCATTCAAATCAACTATCCCTTTTAACATTCATTAAAGTTCAGAACCATGAATCTAGTCTAAGCATCAATAAGGAGTTCATTTGGACAAGGTAAGGTTCAAGAGATTAAAGTGATCTCTATAATATATGGTCAATCGATGTACTAGGGCTCACTCAGAAATCTTTGGCATAATGCTAAAGGTGATAGTCCAATAGATGCATACAAGAGCATATATCCATCTACCCACACACCCAATGGTTCACCCTAGCTGCTCTAAACCCAGAATATGATCCTAATATACTCTTTTTATCACAAGGCTTCCTTCTTTTCCAGCTATCAAAGATCATAAACACAAGCTTTTTCAATCGAGATTATAAGGAGGGGATCTTATAACTTTGAACTTCTAGCGGTTTGGGAAGTTTACACTTACAGCTCTAGGCTCTTTTCTTCATTATTCAAGACTTATTGCTTCTTTTCTCATTCTTAGAACCTTTTTATTCTTTCAGTTTCCCCAAACCTTTACTAGACTCTTTTTATATTTTATACCCCAATCCCTCCTTAAACTCTCTCTTTTGAACCTTTCTCTTTTCTGCTCATACTTCCCATGACTTTCCCTGCTTAGACACAAGCAAATCCCACACCCCAAACCAAAACCATTTAGTCCTAGTCTGGTCCAAAAATCGTGGACCAGAATCTACATGGAGACATGCTCTTGTCGTTTCTCACCTAACACCTTATGCTAAGCTATTCCGAAAAAGGCCTCACAATCACATAGCCAACAATGGCAAGGTTCAAAATAAGGCAATTATACAGCAAGGTGGGAAGCTATTTGGACTAACAAGATAGCAGTTATGAAGGAGAAAGATAGTCCAATTTTTTTGTGAAATCCATAAACTCCAAAGTGATGCAAAGACTAGATAATTGCAAATTCATTTTCCGGTTATCACTTAGGTAAGGGATAGTATCGAATCAGAACACTTTGAATCAAAATATGCAGCACATTCCATCAATTCCAAGCATGGTTTGGTTTTAGTTTCAAGCTAGAGTGTGTGCATCAAACAACTTGAGACATGGCAGTGATTCTAACCATCAAACTAGCGGTAAACAAGGCAAAAGCATCATAATTCCCAATGCAAACTAGGCTCATTCTACATGATATGCAAGTACATGACACTCTTTTTATGCAACTTTTTCAGGTTTTTTGATTTTTTTGGATTTTTTATGCCTTATATGAATGCATGAACAAAATGATGCTAACAGAAAAATCTTTTTGGTTTTTATGTAAAACATAAGTGTATGCATGAATCTATTTGGAATGAAGTCTAGAAACCCTACCCCAAACTTAAATCACATTGTCCCAGTGTGTAAGTAAATCCAGAGGTGACTTCTAGACTATGTATGCATGAAACAGATAAACAAGCAAAAATACAACAGTATATACAATGGTCGGACGAGTTACCTCACTTGTATTTGAATAGGTGTGAGGTGGAGGCATTCATTTCCTCCACATATCCTTCTTGTTGGCTCTCAACCACAAACCATGAAGAAGACCTTATAGAAGCTCACTTATGGGCCAGCTCACCTAATGGGCTTGCCTAACAGGCCGAATTCTGTTCTTGAATTTCAGTTCTGGCCCACAAATTATCCAGCTCGCCTACCTTACTCGGATGTTACTCCGAGTCCCTGCTCATCTAGCCCCCAAAAAAACCCAATTGATACACACAACTGTTCAGTAACTGTCCCGACCTCCGTTGGTCTAGTTTCCTACGCGGATAAAGTCATTCAAGCAAGAAACAAGCATACATGGACATGGTTTAGTATGAATTAACTAATACTCAGTCAACTCATTCATCAATCAATTTCACAAGACTAAGTATACAGTTCATTGTATGATCATGGTTGTAAAACAGAATGATTAGGTGATGTAATTAAGTGAGTAAGTAGGATTCGCAATAGGGGATCATTATATTGTACTCTAGGATTAGTCCCCTATGCAATCACTTAATTTATCATCAGAAAGAATACTTGCTCATGTGATCCGAGTCAGGTCAGTTTAAGGATCAAATAATCGTCTCAGCTTCTGACTCGGACCTATTACTCGCCTATTTGGCCGAGTAACACAATTCCTTCTGTTCTAAAAACCCTCAGGACACGCCTGGTACAGCGAGCTAGTTTAGCGAGTTCGTCTTTTGAAAGTGTTGTGAGCTAAGACTCGACCTCCACTGTGTTTATCCTGATATCTCAAACAACCATAACCACACTAGACATAGCGTAATCATAAAAAAGATAAAAACGAAGCAGTAGAAACTAAAAGAAAAATTATATACAAAGGATATGCTTGGGACTTCCTCCTAAGTAAGCTTGTTTAGAGTCTCAAGCTCGAATCTTCACACATCTCAGCTCAGTGTGGTATCGGGAGAGGAACCAGAGTTCCCTCCTCTTGAAACTCAGTTTCGGACTCCTCATTCAGCTTGGTTACCGTAAAACTTTGGCCTTCAATTGTCGGCCTCCTTGTTTCACCATTCAGATCAAACTCCATCTTTGTTCCTCGACCCACATTCAACTCTATTGTCCTGCTTTACAGCTATCACCGCTCCTACTGATGCTAAGAATGGCCTACCCAACAGCAACTGGTCTTGTGGTTCCTCATCCATGTTGATCACAATGAAATCTGTGGGGACTTCCACATGTCCTATCTTGATTGGAAGGTTTTATAACAATCCATGTGGTGACCTTGTGGAATGATCAGCTAAGATAAGGGAAAGCTTACAAGGTTTGTAGTTGTTAAAACCCAGCCTCTTCGCTACAGTGAATGGCATTAGGCTTATTGAAGCTCCCAAATTGCATAGCCCCTTTTAAAGCGAAGGTGGCCTAACAAGCATGGTAAGGTGAATGTCCCTGGATCTTCTAACTTCTTTAGCACAACTTTGGCTTCAGCAACAACCTTGCACTCATGGCTCTCTATATCTAAAGCTTCAATTGAGTAGACCTTTTCCTTGATTACTTCCTTCAAGAACTTTTGATATTGGGGGATTAAAGCAAAGGCATCAAGCAGTGGTATTTTCAATTCAACCTCTTTCATCTGCTTTTCAAAAAGCTCTTTGTATTTCTACTGTTGGTCCCTCTTTAGGCGAGCTGGGAAATGTGCTTTAGCTTTCTCGAAAGGCTGCACAACTGGTATACTTTGAGCTGGTGGAGCAGAGGAATTTTGAAAACCAGAAGGCTCAACTTGATGTGGACGGCTAGTCACAGGGGCGAGTGGTTTTTTTGGAGTTTGTTTTTCACCTTCTTTCCCTTCCCTTTCTTGAGCCACACTGTTCTCAGTGTCATTGGTACCCTCAGCTCGTGTTGGAAGCTCTTTACCACTGCGGAGAATGATAGATTGTGCTGTATATTCCTTAGGATTATGAACCACTTTGCCTGGTAATTGACCTTGTGTCTTCACCGAGGCAGAGGCTTGCTCCCTTTCAGCATACTTAAGCCGAGCATTCAAGGTTTCAAACTTGCAGTTCAGATCGTTGTGGGAGTTGTCGATCTTCTTATGTACCTCAGCAAACTTCTTATTCAGCTCAGCAGCTTGTGTAGTCTATCCCTGTTGAATTTGCTGAAGTACCTCCATGATGTTAGAATGTCCCTGCTTATCCGAAGTAGAAGCTTGAGGTGTAGGCTAGAAGCTTTGATAATACTGCTGCTTAGGTATCCAAGCTTTTTGTTAAGTAGGCTTTGATGGATAGACTTGATCTTCTGGATTGGCAACGTTGTTGCTTCGGTATGAGAGGTTGTTGGTCTGCTTGTAATTTTTGCATTGACGTTGACCTCCTTGGTTCTGCATAAAGCTAATTTCTGCAACCATCTCATCCTCCCCTTCTTGAATCTGCTCGTTTTCCACGAGGTTAACCTGCTTGTGATGGACCATTAGCAAGCTTGTCCAACTTATCATTCAGTGTCTTCGGCTCCTTCCTACTAACCATGTCTTAATCCCCTGAGCGTCTCTCAATTCTATCATAATCCTCTCCATATTGGCCATAAGCAAGTGCCAAGTTCTCTATCAATGCTTTAACCTTGTTCAACCTCTTGATTAAGGAAGTTGCCATTACTGGCAGTATCAAACAACATTCGGATCTTAGGATGAACACCGCGATAGAACTGGCTAAGGATAGACTCCTCAGAAAGTCCATGATGTGGGCATTGGGATTGCTAAGTGTTGTATCTTTCCCATGCCTCAGCTAATGATTCAGTACCTGATTGAGCGAAATTAGATATGGAATTCCTCAGCTTTGCTGTTCGTGAACTAGAGAAGAATTTGGTTAGGAAAACTCTCTTGCAGTCATCCCATGTAGTGATAAGTCCTTGTGGTAAGTGCTTCTCCCAAAGATGTGCCTTATCCCAAAGTGAGAAGGGAAAAAGCCGAAGCTTAAGTGCATCCTCTGAAACTCCATTGATCCTTTTCAAACCACACAGCCTCTCAAACTCATCTAGATGATCCAATGGGTCTTCAGAAGGCAAACCATGGAACTTGTTGCCTTGAATCAAAGTAATTAGCCCACTTTTGATCTCAAAATTGTTGTTGGGAATCGCTGGAGGTTGGATACCTTGCCTCTGAGTATGGATATTGGGTGCATCTCCAGGTCCTATACGTCTAGACCGATGGACCTGTGGTGCATGGTTTGGATCAACTGCTGGTGGAGCCTCAGTATTAGTATTGGTGGAGCCATCCAGAGTTGTGTTATCATTCATCTCGTCTTTGTTGACCTGATTACAAACCCAGAAACGCGGACGTCTATGTATATTGTCAACCGGCTCAACCAGATTCTGATCTCTTTGAGACCTTGTGTCCATGTGCGTCTGCCTTTAGTGGACTTACAACTTGCCATTAGACTAAATGTCACTTGCAGATTATGGTACCTTATATAATTTAATTATTATTTCTTAAATTTAAACCTAATTTTTCTTAATTGTGGGATTATTTTTAGTTTACGAAATTGTTATAGGTATGTTTTCATGTTGTTGTTTTAGTTGTGATATTCGATTTAATTTAAATACTAAATTATTTTAAATAACCAATGAATATATCATTTGTGTTAAATTGTAGTTTAAAATTTTATTGTAGTTTACAATTAAGAGGTTATTTTAAAGATTAATGATGATGTGACACTCTAAAATGAGAGCAACATTTTACTTTTTATATACTAAGGATTACGGATTCGCCCGGTTTAACTATATAAAGTATAATTTGAGTTACATTTTTTATCTTATCACTTTTATGTAAAAATTAAAGTTTTATAATTATGATTTTATATTTATTTGATACCTTTGTATGTTGTAAGTAGTATTTGCCGAATATACTAAAATGTATTTGTGAATTGCTAACGAAGTTTTAAACCCTTTTCATAATCAAAATAATACATCAAAAATAAGATCACACTAGTCATCCAATAACATATTGTATTTCGAAATTACTCTTACACAATTTAATTTTTAATTTCTTGGACATGATGTTTTTTTGGCTGTCACACATAATGTTAAAACTTTTTATTTTTTGTATAAGTTTGTTGATGTTTAAATATTTTGCAGTATTGAGATGGAATAGATTTTTCTCACATATTCGAGTAGGATCTAGCATAAAAGTTCAAGATCCAATTATGAGATTTAAGAGGGAAAATGGGTAAGGACTCTGTCAATTAAGGTAACAAAGAGAATGATTCAAAGTGATGAAATATCAAGTTGCTTTGTATTGCTTGTGTAAAAGTTGTGAAAACGTGTTGTTTTTGTGGAGACCTCCTCCTCTATTTATAAATTATAGAGGCGGTTACAAATAGATAGAAAAAGGAAATATTACATTTCTTTAAGATTTGAAGTTATTTGGGAGATTATTCGCGAAATTTTTGGAAATATTCCATATTGGAATAAGAATATTTCCATTTATCTCATTGATGACGTGTCAGCCGAATTCCTCTTATTATGAGATGTGACGAATCACCGAGAAAGACTTCTTCCAAGTTTAAACTGAATGACCAAGACGCTATCTTGATATTTTTTGTCGAGTTCGTGACTTAGTGGTTTTAATATTGCTTGTTGTTCGTGGAACGAAGTAGGATCTCAGATCCACCTCAAACAATTGTCTCCCCTCAGACTCAGAAAATTATCTCAGAATTTCCAAGTCGAAAAAATGACATGCTTCCAGAAACTTTGGTCCACATGTCGCTTTGTCATTGGTCTCTTTAGTGGTTTGTCAGACTACTCGTAGGCAGTGTTCAAAAAATGCTAGGCGTTCGGTGGGCGGTGACCTTCCGCCAAGCCCCTAGGAAGACTAGTCAGGGCCTAGGCGATTCTAGCCAGTTTAGACGGTTTTTAAGTCAATTATATTTTATATATGAGAAATTAATTATATATAGTATAATTATAACAAATAATATGAATTACATGATTTAGAATTAATAATTAGAAAAATATTAATCATTTTGTTTTCTAAAACATTTAATTTGAGATTAAAACTCATAAAAATCAAATTTTTTTAAAAAATATATATGTTTTTTTCAATTAAAATTTTTTTTTTAATATTGCCGCCTAAACCGCCTTATCACCGATTTAGCTGCCTAATCGCCGTTTTAACCGTATAAGTACAGTGCATGCCTAATCCACCCGATTACTCTGAAATCTAATTGGATTGTCTCCGCCTAGAGCCTAGGGGCACCTAGACTGATTTTTTGTACACAGCTTGTAGGTCATCATTACGCGACGTTTCATCTTTTGGTAAATTCCTATAAATACCATGCCCGGAGCCTCATTATTTACTATCATTCGTATTCCGAAGGTAACTTCTCTTTCTACTCTCTCTCCTTTTACTTTTCCAATTTGTCGTGGCGCTGTAAGTTTTTATTTATTTACATTGCAAAGTTTTTCTTCCGAGATGAAGAGGATCAGAGCCAAGTTAGAATCTTATTCGAGTTCTGAGAGTCTTAAAGAGTCTTCTTGCAATGACGATGTCGAGAGTGAGCAGGAGGCGATCTCGGCAAGAGATTCTGATGTCAAGGTCAATACTCTAGAAGATGCAAACTAAGCGTTGAAGTAACCATGAGAGTTGACCAATCAGGTACTTTTTCTCGAATGGTTATTGTTGAGTCAATTGCTAATGATCAGATGGTAGAGTTACAAAGTTGGCACGACACCCTCGAGCTTAGTCCAACTCGAGTTACACATAAGAGTCTAGCTAAAGCCTTTTTGATTTGCCTGAAGTTGAAGTTGAAGAAGGTCGAGATTCAAACCCTAACGCCAAACGATCGGCCATGGACTTCTCCTGATGGCTTTGTAGCCATTTATGATTGGTGGATCTCGGAAGCATTGATGTGGATTCCGATTCCTCAACTTATGCTCGATTATTGCTTTGCCCAAGGGATTGTGATGACTCAACTCGGTTCTTAAAGGATAAAGAATATCCTTGGTACCTTAATCCCTGACAATGAATCCGGTGTTTATCTCGACTGCATTGTTTGAAGATATGACTCAATTTATTGCTCATCCAGGTGTTAGTACTTACTTTGTCATGGCAAAGCTGAGACTTTGTTTTCTAGACGACTTTTCTTCTTAGGTCACAAAGTGGAAGGAACGTTATTTCTTTGCTTGCATGAATGAAAACTTGTTCCTTCCTTTGAATTGGAACTTCGAACTTGCATGGCGCATGCATGCTTGTAGAGTTTAGGCATCTCGGCACTTAACTTTTTGTATGTTTCGTCTTGTTTTGTTTAAGATTGCTTATTGAAATTCCTATGTTGCAGTGAGCCATTCGACATCGAGAGGTCATGTTCCCAAATTCCAACCCAAGGTAGAGAAGCTCTCCGAGTTTGAGAATCCATTCGAAAAACCTTCCTGACGGGCATTTTGCAAGAGCAACATCTCAGATTACTCAAAGTAAGTTCCTCTTTTCTCTTTTTTTTTTTTTAATCTTGGATGAGTTTCACTAAAAGCAAGGATTATAAAAAGGTTCCATCTCTGTTGCAAAATATCTTAAGTAGTTCTTGGTCAAGATGGGTATTAAAGACTTTCAGATGCCCAACATAATGGGTGACCTTGACACTACCTTTGACGAAGGACTTTCTCGGTCTGCTGAGATGAATAAACTCCCAGCTGAGGGGACTTATCTTCAACCACCTAGTATTGAGGGCAAAGCTCGCCCGTCTGGTGATAATACCCAGATAGGTGATCTCGGTGACGATCCAAATATTCATTTAATCATTATTATTAACTTCGATGAAGTAGAGGTTTCTAAAGGCACCAGAGCTTTGCCATCTTCCAAGAAAGCAAAGAAAAAAGATTCCCAAAAAGAAGAAAACTGCCCAGAAGGGAGATGCTTCGACCAAGGACTTGGTCCCAAAAGAGAAAGAGTCTAGGGTCAACAATATTCAACATGATCTAAAGCCATCAGGTAAAACTGCGGAGATCTCTTTTGCTAAGCATTTGAGTGACGAAGTGATTAGTCGTTGCTCTGTTTTCCAAGGTCGCTCGACTTCTCTCGCCATTCCAGAGAAAGGGGCTGCCAAACGTAATGTTCCAAAAGATCTTTCTTCCGAGATGCTCTTGGTAAAAAAAGGAATGTTATTGGAGGTTGCTTCAATTACAAGTTCAGCTCAGTATCTTCAATCACATCCTCCGAGACGGCTTATGCTGACCTGATGCGCCACATCAGGAACACGTTAAGAGAACTCCCCACTCTTGAACATATGCTGAATATGAAAGAGTACGAGGAAATGGTCCTGATCATGTTCAATGTTTGACTCTGGAATTGTTTTACTCCCTTTAGGTTTATTCCGAGTTCTTAACATAAGCTTTATGTTTACAGCTCATTGCTCAGATGAACTTTTTTCTCCTTGATCCTTGAGATCTCATGCTTCTGCCAACGACAATACTCAAAAGCTGATTCACCTGGTGAAGCGTGCCGGTCAATCCCACGTCGAGGCTATTAAGGCTTAATTCTCTTTGTAAATGGTGGAAAAGGAATTTGCTATGGTGAAAGCGGAGTTGACGGCGGAACAGGAAAGCTCCCTCAAGCAAGCAAAGGAGATCATTGCTTTAAAGGACTCTCTAGAGGCTGCTGAAGAGGATTGTCGTTCTGCTTTTATGGCTGCCGAGTAAGCTAATACTGCTATTTCTTCGCTTCAGACTAACTTGGGCAATATCAAAGGTAAATTTGACTCTCGTTTACATGATGTCATTGTCTTGGAAAAGCTAAAAGCTTACCAAGATTTGTCATGTCAACTATTTGCTCGCTTTGGGGGAATCGGTGGTAGGTTCAATGTTCTTGACTCCAACCTAACTTCTCAGCTCAAATATGCTTAGTATATCAAAGCTAATAACATAATTCGGTCGTTAGAGCGACAAAAACTTGAAGTTCTTGAGGTGTTTGTAAACCTCAAAGCTAGGTGAATGAAAGAGGCCAAGGAGGTCGTCAAGAAGGAAGTAATCACGGAACTACTTCCTGATGACTTGGTAGTTATGATTTTTAAAATCGGAGAGTATTTGAGCCTGGGTGAAGCAGCTTTGGCTTTGAGGGAGACTTTAGCGTCTTGGGTTAACCCCAACGAAATCGCTGCGGTTGGGACTAATGTTCGCCATAAGGTTAGTATACGAGATTTTGAACTTGTCCCTCTTTCACCTGAAACGTTTTGTGAATATGGTTCGAATGACAATGTGATTTTTCCTAAGGTTTCCGAGGGGGAGAGGTAGGATGACAAGGAGCAGGAAGAAGGTATTAATCTTGAGAATTAGATTCCATAGTCTTGTTTCTTCATTATTTTTTTTAATGTTTGTAGCTATTCCACCTGTTTGGACAACTTCTTTTTTTTTTTTTTTTTGTTGTCAGAACCGGTCCCATTTATTGGGAAATTTCTCCTACATTAATGAATGAAAGATATTCGGCTAGCTTGTCTTGTTACTTTTATTGCAAAGTTAAAATTTGAATAATTAGGTTTCAACTTAGTGTTTGCAAGAAATTAGGTCTCGTCTTAGAACTTGCATGAAACTAGGTCTCGGTTCTTTTTATGAAAAAAGAGTTTCAACTTAGAATTGACTCTTGCGAGAACTAGATCTCGGAAAAAGATTGAGATTGTTTATCTTGGTGAGATCTTAAAACTTAGCTTAGTATCTTTAGCCGTAAGTGATGTGAGAGCTAGGTCTCATTATTAGATTAGTTTGTGAATTAAACCTCAGGTTTTAGGGATAGACCCCGCTGTTTTGGCCCTTAGTGAGAATTTATCTTGTAGGCTCTTTTATTTTTCACGAGTTTTACTCTATAAGATTTTAAGATTTGGCTTAGATTGAATGAGATTTTAAGATTTGGTTTAGTTCGAATGAGATTTTAAGATTTGGTTTAGTTCGAATGAGATTTTAAGATTCGGCGAGATTTTAGGATTCGGCGAGATGTTAAGAATTGGCTTAAATTGGGCGAGGTTTTAAGAATCGGCTTAATTCGAGCGAGATTTTCAAACTAGGCAGAATTTAGGACTCAGTTTAATTCGAGCGAGATTTTAAGACTCGGCTTAGAGGAAAGGGTCTTTGTATATATATATTTGTGCTGAGATGGCAACTTTATAAAGATTTTATGAAGCTTTAGATTCATCCGAAGGCTACCTACGTACCCCGAAAAGATTAAGCCAAAACATAGTTTTGATTACATAATTAAGATATTAAAAAATGATCAATAAATGATGCAAAGGGCGTCGAGACGACGATACTTCAGTAGCAGTAACACTTCAAAGAGGGAATTTTAACTACGTGAAATCATCTCCGCTGCAATTGTTGTGATTTCGTAAACTCTAGGCTTCACAACTTTACAGATTGTGTAAAGCCCTTCCCAATTGGTGCCGAGTTTTCCTGCGTTGAGTTCAGCTTTGTTCTCGAATACCTTTCTGAGTACGAGGTCACCTACGGCGAAACGTCGACCTCAGACCTTCTTGCTTTAGTACTTTCTGGTATGCTGCTGATAATTTTGTAATCAGAGCAACGAGTACTTTGTAGCATGTTGCTGATAATTTTGTAATCGGAGCAATGAGTACCCCATCTAACTCGTCAGCCCAGTTACCCTTCTTCTCTTTGAGGTGCTTTTTAATTCCATCAAAAATATGCTTATTTGTAGCTTTATCTTGTCCACTACCCTTCAGATTGCGTGGTGTTGACTTGCTGACTCGTATGTTCTATTTTGCGTAGAAGTTGCTAAACTTTGCCGAGATGAACTACGAACCATTGTTTGTGATGATCTTGTAGGGTAAACCGTGAAGAAAAATGATATTTTTCTAAATGAATTTTACCACATCCTTGTCTTGGATGTGAGAATAAGCTTCCGCTTCAACCTACTTGGTAAAGTAGTTAGTCATAACAAGCATAAATCATTTTTGCGTAAATAATGGTAAAGGCCTAACTATGTCTATTGCCCATTACATAAACGGATAAGGTATTATGGAAGAAGTTAAATCTTTGGTTGGTGCGTGAATCAGAGGACCATGTCGTTGGCACATCTCAAACTTTGCCGTGTATTTGTCACAATCATGCGCCATGATTGGCCAATAGTATCTGAGAGTCTAAAATTTATGCACTAAGGACCGCATGCCTAAATGATTTCCGCTAGCTCCTTTATGCATTTTTTGCATTACTCATCTCATCTCATCGCCGTGAATACAAGTGAGCAAAGTACTATTCATGCTTCAACGATATAGCTTTCCATCAATCTGGACATAATAAGCACACTTCGCTTTTAGTTGTCTTGCTGTCCATCTGTTTTCTAGAGTTTCACCATCCAATATCTAGGCCAAGATCTCGTCTCTCTAGTCGATGACTTTCTCAGTCAGAAAACCATGCTCATGGATTATCATGTCGGACTCTTCTGGCATATTGATAATTGCCGAAATGATCATGAAATCTCCTTTGGGCAATTGAATACTTTGCTTGTAGGTACTTTCCACAAGGATTATTCTCCTTTGAATTAGACCAGTTGTTGATGCTAAAGCTGCTAAGGCGTCTGCCAAAGTATTCTCTTCACAGAGAATTTTGTTGGTTTAAAACTTCAGTTCCTTTGATAGATCCTTGACGAATTTCAAGCAGGCTTCCATTCGGTCTTTTTTTTGTATCATAGCCGCCATTGACCTGGTTAACCACTAGTTGTGAATCCCAATAGCATTCGATATGGGTCGCTCCGATCTCTTTTGCAAGTCGTATCTTGACAATTAATTCTTCGTGCTTGGCTTCGTTGTTTGATGCTGGGAAAGCTAGGTGGAATGATTGCTCTAAGATTTCTCTAGTTGGACTTTCTAAACGAATTTCAATTTCAGATCCATGTTGTGAAGATGACCCATCGATGACAAGTTTCCATATCTGTAAAGTCTCGTCTGACTCCATTTGTTCTAACTCGGGGGCTAATTCTATGAAAAAATCTCCCAATACTTGTGATTTAGAACTAGGTCTTCCTTCGTACTCGAGTTCGTATTCAATAAGTTTAATAGCCCACTTAATTAATCTCCTCGACTGGTTCAGGCTGTGCATTATCGTTTGCACCGAATGATTAGTGAGAACAATGATTATGTGAGACTGAAAATATGATCTCAAATTTCTTGCCGACAAGAAAACTGCTAAGGATATTAGGATTCTACCCCATCAAGAGAATTACTGATACAGAAGATCGGATGTTGAATTCTGATATACTGCATTTTTATCGGTTATTAACCTTTGTCTTCCATTGTTTTATTGAGGCAAAGTATGTGTTTTAGAGTCTTTTAGTCTGTTTTAGATTCTTTTCAGGTCATAGGTGCCATTTGGAGAAGATGAGCTATTTCGAATGAAAACGAGCATATAAAGATGCAGAATCCTGCAGAAGCATCAGAAGTTTGGCTTCCTTTGAAAGGCTTCCCACCGTTGCATTGAGCTGAAACGTGGATACAAGATAGCCACGTGAGTTAGCTTTTATTTAGAGGTGGTTTGAGGGCAATCGGACAAGCAGTTAGGAAGATATGACGATTTTACCGAAGCTATATCATTCTGGCCGAGAACAGACGCGATCGAGCGATCAACTCCTTTATCGATCGATCAAGTATCATGAGAAACTGCCGCTCGACCTGATGATCGAAATGCTAAGACTATGATCGACCATTCTACCTCTTAATCGATCGATCATCAATACTGCGAACAAAAAACCAAATTTTCCTTATTTTGTACCAGACACGTTTTTAGCCTATTAAAATAGGTTTCTGAGAACTTTTAGGTTATCATATAATATTTTTTCAGCAGCCACTCTTGTAACCTCATAAGGAGAAGATCACTATCCTCCACAACACCATTGGAGAAGATTTCTGAACCCTATTTCTATTTAATTCAGTTTATCATTACGCTTATCTATTCTTCTTCTTTATTTGTTCTCTCTGCTATACTTGAGTAGTTTACCAATCAGGTTTAGGATTTCTAGGGATTTAGGAATTCAATGAATGAGGAACAAATAGGGCTCGATGTTATGTGTTCTCCATCTAAGACTGAGTTTAATGCTTAGGTTAGACTTGTCACCTAGTCTATGATCTTAGGTTGTTTAACTCTCCAAAAGCTTATTAGATGCCTGAATTAGCTTAGATGAGCAACTATTCCTTAACCAACGTTTAATGTTAAGGCTAGTTGTGGACATATTAGACAAATTCGATAGTGCATGTTTACATCCTAGGACCAACGACAGTTAGGAGCACCAGGTTGATAGACATAGTAGTAGGCACCACGACAATGGGTTTGCTAGAATTTTGTGTCTAAGTCGAGAATTGGTTGAATGTGTGTCCTGAATAGTTTCCTGAATTGATTTCCTATTTCCCGATGAATTCCCTGTGCCTTATGCTTTTATTTATTGATTTTCATATTGTTTTTTGCTTTGTTTCATTCCCACTTTTATTTGATTTGTCTTAGCTTAAGTTTGGTTAAAGATTAATAATGTAACCATTGGTCTTCGTGGATTCGATCCTTAAGTGCTACATCGATACGATACGCACAAGAGATTAAATTAGTATAATTAACCTTGTATCAAATTCTATGATCTTCTCTGACCAAGACACTGTTTACTGTTGATGTCGAGACCGATGTATACAAGTAGAGTGGTTCGCCTTCTTCAGGTTTGGCTAGAATTGGTGAAGTTGATAAGTACTTTTCTATTTGGCAAAAGCATTCTCACATTCTTCGTCTCACTTAAAATTCTTGTTCCTTGTAGTAGTTGGTAAAAGGGGGAGGCATTTGTCTGTTAACAGAGAAATGAATCCGTTCAACGTGGCAATCTGTCTCGTGAGTCGTTGGACTTCTTGTTTACTCTTTGGGGAATGCAATTTTTGAACAGCCTTGATCTATTTTAATTTTTCCTTTATTCCTCTTAACGTAACAATGTTACCGAGGAACACGCTTGACGTTACCCCGAAAGTCCACTTAGTCAGATTGAGTTTACATGGTCTTCTGCTTTCCGTGATTTCACCAACATGTCATCAATTTACACTTTTGTTGTTTAGACGAGTTGATTAGCGAACATCTTTCTGATGAGATGTTGGTAAATTGGACCTGCATTCTACAAGCTGAATGGCAGCACTTTGTAACAATATCTTTCTCGCTCGTTTATGAACAAAGTTTTTTCCCTATCATTAGGGTGCATCCTTATTTGATTGTATCCTGAGAATACATCCATGAAGGAGAGATGTTCATTGCCCGTTGTCTCTTCGACGATTCAGTTAATGCTAGGTAAAGGAAAGTTTTCCTAAGGACAAGCTTTGTTCAAGTCGGTAAAGTCGATGCAAACTCGCCATTTACCGTTCTTATTTGGATCCACAACTAGATTACGCAATCACCTGGGATATTGGACTTCAATAATGGATCCCACATCAGTTAGCTTCTTGACCTCATTAATTACTGTCTTAGTCCGTTTAGGACCCAATTTTGTTTTCTCTTCTACTTGATTGGCTTGTATGTCGGACCGACATTCAGTTTGAGACTTGCAATCATCGGATCAATCCTGAACATATCCTTCACAGACCATGCAAAGGTCCTAACATATTTAAGAGCCAAATCAGTATCTCCCGAATATTCTATTCTAAGTTTACACCGATACTGATACACTTCGCCGAGTTAGTGAAGTAGATATTCAGAAGTTCAACTGTTGACGGATCTGGTTTTTCGGGCGCATGAGGTTCTGAGATAGTGTTTCCACTGATGCATGCCGTTATCATACAAGTCTTGTTTTAGAGCTTCAACTCGACGATAAAACATGTTCTAGACAACGTCTGATCACCTCGTAGAATATAGATTCCCATATTGGTAAGAATCTTTACACATTGATGCTAGCTTGATGGAATAGCTTTCATCAAGTGTATCCCTGGAGTTTCGAGAATAATGTAGTAGATTGGGGGTTTATCAACCACTTAGAACTTGATCCATTTTGTGATTCCTGCTATGCATATTGGCAATTTGACTGTGCCTAAGGCGTGGATTAAACTTCCATTAAAGGCAGTTAGGGTTCTATCCACTGGCTTGAGTTTGGCATACGGGAGTGCCATCTTATCAAGCATTTTCTTGAAGATCATATCTACTAAACTTCATGTGTCAATAAGAATCAGAGATACATCGAAGTCAGCAACTTTGAGTTTCACAACAGGAGAATCATTATACGGGAAACTTACTCCCTCTAAATCTTCTAATGTGAAGACTACCTCCATGTTAACTAGCTCTTACTTCTCTCCAGGATTTAAGGGTTTGTGGTTGACTGTAGCTACAATTTTCTGCTCGTACTTTTAGATCGACCTTATTGTATCATCACACGATTGTAATCCCCCATGATGACATTGATGCATGCTCTTGGGGGTCCTAACTTGGGAACCATGATTCTGTTTCTTACTGATATATGTATTTACTATGGTATTTTTCATCATGTTTTTGCATCATTTTTATTCATATAAGTTGCATTTAGATTCATTTTAGATCACATTATGTATAATTCATGCATTTGAGTCCTTAGATCATGTCTTTGCATATTTGACTCTTTTGGAGTCATTTTTAGGGGATTTGGAGCTTAAGTTAGAGCATTGGAGTTCATGGGATAAGATGTTCAAGCATCAGGATTGGAATAGAGTAAGAAGAATAAGGAATGGGGAAGTATGGTCTTGGATCGACCACTTGACCGACCAGTCGAGATCGACGGTTGGATCGCACAGCACGGACAGACGACCCTCAACCATATGATCGATGGTAGCGACCCCATCCGGAAACATTTAAGACAAAACACAGGAAAGGTGATCCTCGACCCTCAGCCCGACTTGGTGAGGTTGACGTCTGGCCATTGGCTTCACTAGACTCTAGACGTATTGCCCGACCAAACCAGGTTGATAAAGCTTCATTCCATACCAAATTTCTGCAAACCACATACTCAACCATCTGGTTGATAGACACGATCCGACGTCGCACGCACGTGAGACAACACATGGACAACTCACTTCCTTGACCATTGGCTTGACCGGGGCAGGTCGACTTTGGGGCGTTGGTTTCAAAACAAGTTGAAATGTGCCTCATCGACCAATGACCCGACAGGATGACCTCGACGCCACCCGTTCTGCACCAAATGCCCTCGAATCATCTCATCAACCGCACAGCCCATCACACCGGGTCGATGGACCTACATGCACCGTCTTTCTCCTTAGATGAAGCTTCGACCACAACCAACTCGACCACACACATGTTGCCAAACATTATGGTCCGACCTGGTTTGTCCGGAGTCGACCCAGATACCTTTTTATTTTGTTTTAAAACCCCAATCTTAGGGTATAAGTATGTGATAAATTATTCTTTATGTGATGAAGCAGCCATAACTTGATTTACTCTTTAATTTTTCTAAGTTTTTCTTAAGAACACAATGAGAGAGTTTGAGAGAAAGAGTGGAGATTATTAGATCATCTTCCTTGAAGATTATTGAAGAATCTCTTATCTATATCATTATGTTCATCATTTTATCATTTACTTTGTTTTCCATTTTCATCATGTGTGAGTAGTCATTAGAATGATTGAATGTTAGGGTTAGATCTAGGGTTGGGTTGTGGATCTTTGATGCTTAAGTTGTTAGATTCCTTATATTTAGGTGTTCTTAAGGATAGATTTAACTTGATCACTTGAAGATAGATGCTAGGGAAATCATTTCCCGAGAGGTGTTTGATGAAATTCCCGAAAGACCTATTTTAGAGCTTTTCTTCCTAGACCTTCGAGAGATGATGTCTAGGTGGTTAGTGGTCTTAGTGAGCTTGTTTGTAATGCTTTTTAGTCTTTGAATTGGCAAATGAAAGTTTCACTTGATTGAGTGACTAAGAAAGAGGCCAGTGCCTTGAGAGTGGGATGTTTTATTGTTGTGTCTCATGACCTAGGTTATGCTAGAATTGTACCTTGTTGCATTATTGATTGATTTTCCTTCCTTGGATCGTTTGCCCTGCCTTAGACCATTACCTTTTTATCATTTTCATTTGCTTGACCATTATTTTGTTGCTTGTTTTTGTTTAAGTTTATTTAGTTTTTTTTGTTTGTTGTTTGGTTTGATCTTGCTTTAAGTAGTAGTAGTAATTCTCGGTTATCACCATTGATTTCTTTAGCTTAATAATTAAGAGTCTTAGTATCCGAATGAGTTGATTCTAGGTTCTTTGTGGTTCGAACCTCGAGTACTCCGATGATAAGTTTTTTGTGCTTGTTGAATTAATTGTTTGCTTGTCTCTACACCTAGAAAGACCAAACATCAATTTGGCACCATTGCTGGGGAACCTATTGCAATTAGCCATTAGGATTTGGACTCATATCAAAACTTGAGCCTTTATTTTTGTTTGTTACTAATGAGAGAGGATTTGCATACTCAAAACACAATCAATTAAAATTTATAATCAACAAATGCTCAAACAATCATGCCATTGTTAAGCACTTGAGGTTCTAACCCAAAGAAGTTTTGGTTGCAACAATAGGGATGCAAGGAACTATGTTAATCTAGAGCAATGATGAGAAATGGAAGATGCAAAACTAAAAACTAAAACAAGAAACAAACAAAACAAGAAACAAGCAAATGCAACTAATCATAGTCAAACCAACAATCAAAGCAAACAAGATTAAAGCAAGCGAAATGCAATATAAATTAAACAAGTGAATAACAATATGATAAAGGCGAATGATCTAGGCAATGGCAATCAATCTAGAGACTAGGCAACTGAATGAATGATGTAACAAGGAGACAATGAATGCACCACCTAGGGCATGGAACAGAATAATCAAAGCTAGACTAGCCCACTCTCATGGCAATAGTCACTATTCAAGAGAAATGACCCAACTAAACTCTCATTTGTTAGATCAAGACTCCCAATTTCTTTACAATCAAGTCCACTATGACCAATCAATCTCATAACATCATCTCTCAATGGTCATGGAGAAAGATCCCTAAAATAGGTCATTCGGGAATTTTATCAAACACCTCTCGGGCAATAATTTTCCTACCATCTAAATCAATGTGATCAAGATGAATCTAGCTTTAAGAGCACCTAGATAGGAGGTTCTAACTATCCTAAGCAACAATCAATCATTACCAAGCCCTAGATCTAGTCAAAACCTAAATCATCCTAGAAAACTACTCACTCATGATCATATTGAAATTAAACAAGCAAAAAAAGCAATGCATAATGAAATAGGCTAGAAAAATAAACAAGAGATTCTTAATTAGATTAAGAAATGAACCAAAAATATAGATCATCCAAATGGATCTCAAGGTTTGTTTTCAATCACCTTCAAAGATGTTATAGAGAGAAAAGAGAGAAAAACTATAGCTAGATCTAAAAAAAAACCTTAGATAATGATAAGCTTAATGTGTTGGTAACCTAACCATGTATTTATACCCCTTGGTATTAGAGTTTCAGATTACTTAAATTAAACCACTAAACCGGGACAAACCAATTTTAATTCAAAAAAGAGTTCAAAACATTGCTGATGGTTCACGCGTCTGCGGGCTGTGCAGGTCGTGGCCTGGTCGAGAGGTTTGGTGGTCACGGCTGGAATGGATCGCGGGCGGCTCGAGACTCGTCTTGTGGCTGAAGTCCGCGGCCCGGATGGGTCGCAGGATGGATCGCGAAGATGCTGCGGGAGTTGGCTTCACGACCCTCAACCAACACAGGTCGCGGGTCCGGTCGAGACTTCACGTACGGATGATGCTCGCGGGACGAACGGATCACTGGGATGGTCGAGGGATCACGTCCGGATGCTGCTTATGGATGGAGATTCCTACCCACGACCAATGCAGGTCGCGGGTCCAGTCGATAGCTCTCGTCCTGTGGCCTACGGATGGGAGCTTCGGACGCGGCCTTCAGATGATAGCAAGTACCCGTGACCAATGCAAGTCGCGGGATGGGTCGCAGCCGCGGCTTGCATACATCTTCAACTCACGACTTAGCCAATTCTTCAATTTTTTTCTCCGAGCCTTCTCCCCTCTAAGCATAGTCTCAATCTCCAAGCTTCCAACTTCTTAATTTAAACTCAAATCTCCATAGTGTAAGGTCTCAATCACCTTAAAAGACCGAAAACAAGAAAATGTGCAAAGACAAAGACTAATGACCCTAATGCATGGAAATGACCCTATGTGGACCTATAGTGACATGATATGCAATTAAATGACTAGAAAATGATGCTAAAATAAGATGAAAACTAGGCTAAATATGAGACACATCAGTTACTAATCATTTGATTGTGTTGTCTTTTGTTTCTCTTGAAGGTGCATGCAACTAAGCAGTAAACAAGGAGAGATTCTTGAGTGTAATCCGAATTTACTAGCACTTGAGAGAGAAAACAGAAGAGCACCCAACGAAAGACGAGCTAAAGAGTGAGAAGATCACTTGCGAAGCTAAGGTATGGAAAACCAAGGCGATCAACCACCAGGGGTAGAAAAAATAAGCAACCTCCTACAAGAGATGTTCATGGTGTTGGGGTTTAAAACCAACCACCGGTTTTGATCAGCCAGCTGCTAGACTAATTGGAGCTTTGGATGGGCCAAATCTTAGGAAAGTTGAATATGGTATTCCTACTCCAGTCATAGCTGCCAACAACTTTGAGGTTAAGGAGAGCTTGATAAATATGGCTCAAAATCAGCAGTACAATGGACTGCCATTAGAAGACCCTTTGGATCTTCTAGATCGATTTGAAAGACTATGTAGGACAGTCAAGATGAATGGTGTCCATGAGGATGCCATCAAGATGATTTTGTTCCCTTTTTCTCTTGGGAATAAGGCTTTACAAAGGAAGATAAACATCCCTTCAGAATTGGTTGCTACTTGGGATATGGCCAAGAAGGAATTTTTCACCAAGTTCTACCCGTCCACACCATAGGGTACCTAAAGAGAGTCTCTTAAAGATCTATTATAGAGGAACACTTGAGCATTATAGGAGAGCTTTGAATACGACTAGCTATGGTAGTTTTGCTAGTTTGATTGTTGTTCAGGGAGAGCAGCTGATTAAGAATCTTGCTTAGAGTGAAGCTTGCTGTAGAGAAGATTATGATAGGAGCATTAGTGATTCAGATTTGGAAAGCCAAAGGTACAAGGAATAGATCAGCTGGAGCACTTCTCGAAAAACTGGAAACTAACCCAAAAGCATATTGCAAGTCGATAACTCTTAGGAGTGGTAAGGAACTTCCATCAAGGGGAGATGAGCAGCAAAGAGAGAAAAAATTAGATGAGAAGGAAGACGAGGTAATGCATCTAGAAGAGGTTCCAGCAGGGGTAAGTAAAGAGGTTAAAGATTCTCTAGAGCCGATTAAAGAAAATGATGATTTTTTAGAGAAAGCAAGGAGTTACATTCCACCACAATATGAGCCAAAGTTGCATTTTCCAGGTTGTTTCAAGAAGCAAATATTGGCCAAACAAAGAGCAAAGTTCTTGGAACTGATGGATGGTGTAAAAGTCACAATGTCTTTTTTGGATGTGATTAGGACTAACCCAAAATATTCTAGATGCTTGAAGGACATGGTTAACAACAAGAAAAATATGGAAGAAGGAATGGTCAAGGTTAGTTACCAATGTAGTGCTATCATCAAGCGATCTTTGCCAAAGAAGCTAGAGGATCCGGGAAGCTTCACTCTACCTTGTGCCCTTGGATCTTTGCATTTTCTTAAGTGCTTGTGAGATCTTGGATCTAGTGTGAACTTGATGCCTCTCGCTATTTTCAAAAGGATAGGTATCACATCGTTTTAGAAATTTCGTATCTCATTGATTCTAGCGGATCATTCTGTTCGTATATCGATTGGAATTGCTGAGATTTTGATGTACCAACTGACTTTATAGTCCTTGAAACGGATGAGGAACCAGTTGACCCTCTTATTCTTGGTATACCATTTCTTGCTACATCTGGTGCTCTTATTGATTGTAGGAGAGGCATGATAGGGTTGCAATTGGGAGATTTAATTATCAACTTTGACACTTAAAGGATCATGGACAACCCAGATGTTGGAAATCAATGCTTTTCAATTGAGACATTTGCCTTGCTTGAAGAAGATATGGTTGAGGAGTTGAGCATTGATGATCCTCTTTAAGTGGCTCTAACCATGGAGAAGAATGAATTTGAGTACTTGAGTTTGGACAGTAAAGGGTATGAGTGAATACTTGACTCATGAAGGCACTTCTTTGTGATACAAAGCTTTTGAAGTTGCGATCAAATTAAGGGTCAAGTGATGAGCCTAAAGAAAAAGGCAAGGGAATTAATGAAGATGGCCCATGGAGTGAACTCAAAGAACCCAAGGTTAAGCTCAAGCCATTACCACAAGGGCTAAGGTACGATAGCAAATGGGTTTCTCCAATTCATTTTGTACCTAAGAAAGGTGGAGTCACTGTTGTTAGGAATGAAAAGGATGAATTGATACCGACTAGGATAGCAACTGGACATAGGATGTGTACTGATTATAGAAGGTTGAACTCATCGACTAGGAAAGATCATTTTCCTTTGCCCTTTATCGATCAAATGGTAGAAAGACTAGCGAATCAGTCGTACTATTATTTCTTGGAAGGTTATTCCGGTTTCTTCCAAATACCCATACATCCTAATGATCAAGAGAAGACAACTTTTACATGTCCCTATGGTAACTTCACCTATCGTAGGATGTCATTTGGACTGTGTATCGCACCGGCCACAGTTCAACGGTGTATGTTATCAATTTTCTCTAATATGATCGAAGAAGTAATGGATGTATTTATGGATGATTTTTTGGTGTATGGTGCTTGTTTTCATTCTTGACTTTCTAATTTGTGCAGGGTCTTGCAACGATGTGAGGACACAAACTTGGTTATTAATTGGGAAAATGCCATTTTAAGGTAAGAGATGGAATTGTTCTTGGGCATCGGATCTTTAGTGAGGGTATTGAGAGTCATTGCAAGCTTGGTACCACCAACCCCAGTCCAGGGGATTCGTAGTTTCTTGGGTCATGCCTGATTCTATCGACGGTTCATCACGGACTTCTCAAAAATGGCTATGCCTTTGACACACCTTTTGTGTAAGGAAGTTGATTTTAACTTTGTTGAGGAATGTTATAAAGCCTTTTTGCAGCTTAAAGAAGCCTTAGTGAGTGCACCTATAGTTCAAGCACCAGATTGAGATTTACCATTCAAAATTATATGCGATGCTAGTGACTATGTGGTTGGGGCTGTGTTGGGACAAAGGAAAGATAAAAAGCTTCATGTCATTTACTATGCAAGTAGGACTCTTGATGAAGCTCAAGTTAAGTATGCAACAACCAAGAAAGAGTTTCTAGCAGTGGTCTTTGCTTTCGAGAAATTTTGACATTACCTTGTTGGATCAAAGGTGATTGTGTACACTGATCATTCAGCTTTGAAGTATTTAATCAAAAAAAAAGGACGCAAAACCAAGGTTATTGAGATGGGTCTTGTTGCTACATGAGTTTGATGTAAATATCATTGACAAAAAAGGTATAGAAAATGGGGTTGCGGATCATCTATCAAGACTTCACATTGATGTCGAGATACCAATAGATGACTCTCTTCGTGAAGAGCATGTTTTGTTCATTGAAAGCATTTCAAGCCACCAACTTGATTGTGAAGGAGATAGCATCTACTAAAAATTAAAATGAAAATGGTCCTTGGTATGTAGATTTTGTAAATTACCTTGCTAGTGGAGCTGAACCGATTAATCTTGACGGATATGATAGAAAGAAAGTTTTCAAGGAGGTTGGTCGATACTATTGGGATGACCCGTACTTTGTATAGACAAGGCAAGGATAAACTATATCACCATTATATTTCGGAAGAAGAGGTTCAAGGAGTCCTTTTTCATTTCCATGGTTCTAGTAATGGAGGGCATCTCGCTACCTTCAAGACTGTCACAAGAGTGTTACAAGCTGGATTTTGGTGGCCATCCATATTCAAGGATGCACAACAGTTCATCTTCAAGTGTGACGATTGCCAACGTCAAGGTAACATTAGAAAAAGATAAGAGATGCCTCGAACTTTCATATTAGAGGTCGAGGTCTTTGATGTTTAAGGTATAGAGTTTGTGGTACTGTTCCCTTCTTCCTATGGGAATCTTTACATTTTGGTTGTCGTGGACTATGTGTCTAAATGGGTAGAAGCTATTGGAAGTCCCACTAATGATGCTAAATTAGTGATTAAATTGTTCAAGACCATCATCTTTCCAAGGTTTGGTGTACCAAAAGTGGTGATAAGTGATGGAGGTAGTCATTTTAACAATAAGGTTTTTGAAAGCCTTATAAAGAAGTATGGTGTTAAGCACAAGGTGGCAACTCCATCATCCAAAAACATCGGGGAAAGTGGATGTTTCAAATCGCCAAATCAAGGAGACCTTAAGGAAAACCACACAAAAGGCTCTAAAGGATTGGTCTAAAAAGTTGGACGATCCTTTATGGGTTTACCGGAAAGCTTTTAAAAAGCCATTGGGTACTACACCATTTAACATGTTGTATGGGAAAACTTATCACCTCCATGTCGAACTTGAGTACAAAGCCATCTGGGCCACTAAGTTTCTGAACTTTGATCTCGAATCAGCATCTGAAAGACATTTAATTCAGTAGGAGGAATTATATGAAATTTGTCGTGATGTGTATGAGAGCTCCAAAATATATAAGGAGAAAGCTAATGTGGAGAAGATTCCACTTTCCAATCCTAAAACCGCATAAAAGGTGGTGGACAACATCGAGTTTGAGACGTAAAACAAGCACACTTGGAAGGAAATCCCATGGTATCCTTGTACATAGTTTTAAATATCTTTTGATAATCTTGTTTTTATGTGCTTTTATGTTTGTTTTGGTGTAGGTGGCAAGAGAGTTGAAAGGAGTGTGAAAAAATGAAGTAGAAGTGTCAAAGGTGAATATTTGGTCAAGGAGATCGACGATGAGATTGATGGTATCGAACCGATGATGCTTACCACGGATGAAGACTGAAGTGGATCGGTCAACTATCGGGTTGACGATTAGTGGTTGATACACGCGACCCAAACGATGCGGGAAGACCTCGATCGATCGTCAGGTCGATGGGACAAGGTTGACGTCACCGACCATGGAACTATGCAGAATGACAGATGGATCGACCAAGAGGCCGAGCTTCTCAACCTGATGTCATGTACCACAGGAAGATTCAGAGCTTCATATGCTCGACCTTATGTCGAGAGAATTGACCTGACGGACGTACTAAGGTCGATACGGGAAAGCTCATGATCGACCTAGAGGTCGAGAAGCGCGACCCGATATCGCGACCACCTAGAACAAAAAGAAAATTGGTCAACCTCAAGGTCGATGGGTGTGGGTTGATAGTGAGGCTAAGGTAAGTTCTCTTGTCGTTATGCTTATTTTGTCCTTTCCACACACAATCTCTCACTTCCATTCATCTTCATAAAGGATTTTTCTCTATTTTTCACCATTTTTCATCAAAAATTTTAAATACTTTATATTCCTCTAACTTGGATTCAAGTGTTCACTTTCCATATTGTTACAAATTTCTCAACACATTTATCACTCTCTGCAACTCAAAGGTATGAACTTTCTCTGTTTTTCTTCTTCAAAACTCAAGGTTAAAAATTTTCAAATCCTTATATTTCTATGAGTTTGAGTTTGAATATGAGTTGTTGAGCTTAGATTTTGTTAGATATTGATTGGATAACTTGTTTGGAGCCTAAATTTTGAAATCTCATAGTCAAATTTTGAGCTTGTGAAAGTTAGGGTTCTAGAGATGATGATTTATATAAAACAATTGGGTAAAGTTTTGGGGGAAATGGTTAAAAAGTGCTTGTATTGATTCCTTTTGGTATACTTAGGAAGAATTGGTTGTACTTCAATGTTAATTCTCTTCAACTCTGAAAATTTCTCACATTTCCTTGCCATGTGTTGTGAGAATTGTTGACTTTCTGTTGACTTTTTCTTTCTTTGAAAATATCTTGAAAATGATTGCGCATTGGTTATTGTGGTAGTGCTTTAAAGTTCTAGGATTGTTTTAGTGTTACTTTGAGCTAGAATTGAGTTACATTTCCTCATTTGGCAACACATTTCAATTATATTCATTGTTCTAGATTCTCGTACTTCTACTTAAAGCTTTGTAGGAACAATGCCACCAAAACCTCAGGACCAGTCCATAAAATCCTCTAAAACTGAAAAGGGGAAAGAGAAGAAATCAAGAGAAATCAATTTAAAAGCAGGAAAGGAAAAAGACAAGCCTCTCACAAAGCCATCTCACTCGTCTCAAGCAAGCAAAGGTGAACCAATTCCTCTAGGGATTTGGAACCTACCGACCATTAATGAGTTGCTTGGAGGTATATCTGATGAAGAAGAGATTATATGTCGTGAGTACGCGGAAGAAGAAAGATGTTATGATGATCTTCCGGTCCGAAAAATTCCAACATCTAGACATCCAAATGATGAAGCCTATGTCGATCATACATCTGGTAACCATCCGCACTAGTTAAGGTACCAAATTCACCACCTTTGTACATAGTTCTATTTTTCTTTGGCATTTTTGCTTTTATATGTTGAGGTTACTCTTTCTTGTGTTTACTTTCTCACCGAGACGGTGAGAAGTAAGTTCGGGGGAGAGGACCTAGTTTACTAATATCTATTTTAGTTGTTTTGTTTCCCATTTTTGTGTGTCTTTGTTGTATTTTGCATTTTACATGAAACTTTTTCGAAAAAAATACAAAAAAAAGCATCTAGTTGCATTGGCATTTTGTCTAAGATTAAGTCCTTAGAAGCATTTAGGATTGCATTGGGAACAATGATGATGTTGCCTTTATAAACTTGATGATCCATTTACTAAGTTCAATGCTCTAGTTAATAATTGTTTGATGCATAAATTTCTTGTTGAAACGTAAGATTGATCCATGTTTAGAATTCTCGATTTTAGGTTCACCTTGGTTGAAACATGTTGTGATTTGAAGCCATTCCTTACTTATTAGAACCTAATATTTACTTGCAATTATCATGTTATGCATTGCACTTGAACTCATGGATACATATACATACTTGAATTTCTTTTATCATTTACCACTCTTTGTGATCCAAATAATCGGTTTCGGTTTCCACACCCTTAGCTTAACCTTCTTTCAAGCCATCATTGTTTGATGTGTGTTTTAGACCTTATTTCAAAATGAGCTTGCTATAAAGTGTTAGGTTTGGGCTGACAAAGGTAGTTCTCATTTAGTTCCGGATTCACGCTTTTTGAACCGGATAGGACTAGGTGGGAAATTGATCTTTGGTGAGAGTTTATATGTGTTTTTTACTTGAAAAGGAAATGATTGGAAAAGGGATTGAAATAAAGAAATCTTAAAAGGAAATCTGTAGGAGAGAAAAGGTATGTGAAGTAAAGTGACAATGGTCTAGTAAAGGGTTTTGAAGGAAAGAAAAGAATTAGTGGTTCATGGGAATAAAAAAAATGAATGGAAACAAAAAGTAATGAAAAGAAAGTTGAAACATAGAGTAAAAGAAGCCAAAACCGCTAGATGTCATATGTGTTGAAACCTCTCTCCTTAGAATGTGAATGAAGTGATGAAGTTGTGTTTGATCCAAAAGAAAGAAATGAATTGAAAGTTAAAAGTGCCTTGAGAAAAGGGTAGAAAAATAGGATCATTTGGAATTAGTTGTAGATTTGGGTTAAGTTTGATTGTGTATATGTGGGTATATGGAATTTTCTATCTTTGCATGCATCCATTGGCTTGAACATTTAGCATTCTTCTAAAGCTCATTTCATTCATAGCGAGATCCTTGCATGAAACATTTTGAGCCTTATACGAGAAGATATCACTTTTATCTCTTAATCTTTCCCTTACCCAAATGAGTTCATTGAATATGCATAGTATGATTCATGGTTACAATTTAATGGATGTTAAAAGAAATGGTGGATTTGAATGTATGTGTAGGTTTAGGTTGAAGTTTTTAAGTTGACTTGCTTGCTTTGCATCCTAGAATTACTAACTTAGACATTGAGTTTAACATTGGATCGTGCTTGCTTTGGCTTTGAGTTCCCACACATAACCTCTTCTTTGGTCTACTATTGTTCGCTTGAGGACAAGCAAAAGGCATGTCCGGGGGAGTTTATATATGTATTTATTATGGTATTCTTCATCATGTTTTTGCATCATTTTCATTCATATAAGTTGCATTTAGATTCATTTTAGATCACATTATGTATAATGCATGCATTAGAGTCTTTAGATCATGTATTTGCATATTTGGTTCTTTTGGAGTTATTTTTAGGTGATTTTGAGCTTAACTTAGAGGATTGGAGTTCATGGGATGATACAATCAAGCATAGGGATTGGAATGGATCAAGAAGAATGAAGAATGGGAAAGTATGGTCTTGGATCGACCACATGATCGACAATCATGCTGGATCGCACAACACGAACGGACGATCCTCGACTATACAATCGATGCTAACGACCCGATTTGGAAGCATGTGAGACAAAGCATGGGAAACGTGATCCTTGACCCTCAGCCCAACTTGGAGAGGTCGACGCCGGGTTATTGGCTTCACTAGACTCAGGACCACTCACCCTCAACCTACGGCCCAACCAAACCTGACGCCGCACGCACTCGAGACAACTCACAGACAACTCACTCCCTCGACCACAGGCTTGACTTGGATTGTAGGTTTCAAAACAAGCTGAAACATGCCTCATCAACCAATGACGTGACAAGATGACCTTGATGCGACTTATCCAGCACCAAATGCTCGCGAACCGTATCATTGACTGCACCCCCGATAACACCGGGTCGATGGACCTACACGCAACGTCTTTCTCACTGGATGAAGCTTACTCGACCACTGGGTCGACCATAATCACCTCGACCACACAGACATGGTGCCAAACTTTATGGTGTCCGACCCGGGTCCGGATACATTTTTAATTTGTTTTAAAACCCAAATCTTAGGGTATAAATATGTGATAACATAACTTTATGTGATGAAGCAGCCATAACTCGATTTACTCTTTAATTTTCCTAAGTTTTTCTAAGTTTTTCCTAAGAACACATTGAGAGAGGTTGAGAGAAAGATTGGAGACTATTGGATCATTCTCTTATCCCTATCTCTTATCAATTAGTATTATGTTCATCTTTCTATCATTTGCTTTGTTTTCTATTTTCATCATGTGTGAGTAGTCATTAGAATTGTTGAATGTTAGGTTATATCTAGGGTTGGGTTGATGATCTTTGATGCTTAGGTTGTTAGATTCCTTCTATGTAGGTGTTCTTAAGGATATATATAACTTGATCACTTGAAGATATATGCTAGGGAAATCATTGCCCGAGAGGTGTTCGAAGAAATTTTTGAAAGACCTATTTTAGAGCTTTTCTTCCTAGCCCTTCGAGAGATGATGTCTAGGAGATTAGTGGTCTTAGTGAGATTGTTTGTAATGTTTTTTAGTCATTGAATTGGCAAATGAGAGTTTAGCTTGATTGATTGACTAAGAAAGAGGCCATTGCCATGAGAGTGGGATGTTCTATTGTTGTGTCTCATGACCTAGGCTGTGCTAGAATTGTGCCTTGTTGCATCATTGATTGATTTTCCTTCCTCGGATCATTTACCCTTCCATAGACCATTCGCTTTTTATCATTGTCATTTGCTTGATCATTATCATGTTGCTTGTTTTGGTTTGAGTTTGAGTTTATTTAGTTATTGCTTGTTTTTTATTTGGTTTGATCTTGCTTTCAGTAGTAGTAGTAATTCTCATTTATCACCTTTATTTTATTTAGCTTAATTAAGAGTCTTAGTATCCTAATGAGTTGATTCTAGGTTCTTTGTAGTTTGAACCTCAAGTACTCCGATGATAAATTGTTTGTGGATGATAAGTTGTTTGTGAAGGAAAATGAAGTTTCAGTCATTACTTTTCATCAGGACGTTGAAGACACTCAAGAATTCCAATGGATATATCATTCCGTCGTGTAAAAAAGGACAAAGTCTCGGTCCGCAATTTATCGAGATCCTTCTCATCCTTTGTGAGATTGGCAAGTTTCAAGATTGGGCTAGAATTTGCCCGATTTAAGGAGCCGAGCTAGTTGCCTTGTGGAATTGTGACCGCATCTCATTTATATTCGTAAGGTGGTTGCATCGTCTAGTATCACCGGTAGATGGGGTGGTGTGGGAGCATGTCCTGGCCTCACCATGTTAGTTAATTGTGAACTCGGCGTTTCACTAAACAAGTTTCTTTGCACACTGGCGAGTACTTCAACGGGAGGCTTGCTTGTCTGCATAAGCGGGTGGTTGATTCCATGTACTCATGGTCTTGCCTTGATCTGATCCAGACGTTTGTTGTTCCTCTGTTATGTTGCTTCCACATGTAGTAGCACATTTTGCAGCATGGCCGAGAACATTGACGGTTCGGCCGGCGGTCTCGGAAGGTTTGTGCCATCACTAGATTCTTCCTGTTCATTGACTTGTTCAGGGCCGAGTCACGGATTTAGTAGAGTTATTTAGGAGGCAGGTCATTGACTCGTCTTGCAGGTGAGTTAATTGCATTGTCATTTCCAGACATTGTTGCGGTGGTTTTCTCCTTTCTTCCTTCAGCGTAAAGAAATCTTTCGATATCTTCCCCACAGACGTTGCCAGTTGTTCGAGTAAGATCTAGTATAAAGGTTCAAGATCCAACTTCGAGATTCAAGAGGGAAGATGGGTAAGGAATCTATCGATTAAGGTAACAAAGAGAATAGTATAAAGAGCTGAAAATGTAATGTCTTTGTAATGTCTGTGTGTAAATTTTGAAAACGTAATGTCTTTGTGGAGACCTCCTCCTCTATTTATAAAGTATAAAGGCGGTTACAAATAAATCAAAAAAGAAAACATTACATTTCAGTTTTAGATTTGAAGTTATCTAGAAGATCTTCATGAGATTTTTGGAAGTATACCATATCAGAAAAGGAATATCTCCATTTCTCTACTTGATGACATGTCGACCAAATTCCTCTTATTCCGAGTGTGACGAATCGACGAGTAGGATTTCTTCCGAGTTTAAACTGAATGACTGAGATGCTATCTTGGTCATTTTGTCGAGTTCATGACTTAATGCGTTTAATATCGCTTGTTGTTCGTGGACCGAAGTAGTATTTCAGATACACTTCCAACAACATCAACTGTCTTTGAAGAAGAAAAAAAATATTCAAAAAAAAAAATTATTAGCAACATAAATATAGTCATATTTTTCAATTATTCTTATAGTTTTTGAAAATATTTTTTACTGAAACTCTAAATAAGTTTTATTTTTCAAACCAATGGTATAGAAGACGAATCAATGGAATGGCAGTGTGTGAGAGAGATATAATAAGACATATATACCAAACTGAGTCAAGTGAGTAGTGTGGGTAGCCTATATATGATTAGTATCAGATTTGTAAGTCCCAATTGAAAATGAAACTTTGAATTAGACTACTGCGCACCTCTTTGTGAAATAGTAGTATCTGTAAACTAAAATAAAGTTGAAGAAAGTGTTTATAATGTTTCTTGAAGCTTATGTATTTAGAATGAAAATAGAAAATTACTATCATGTTTACACTTAACAAGATTTGACCAAAGCTCACACAGTACTACAAACTTGTAGCTGCTATAACACTCTTGGGCTCACTAACCAAGAACACCTTAGGACTTAACCTAATCTTTGAACTCTCAATTTTTCTTTTTTGAAAACTCAATGCTCTCCAAGCTGCTAACCACATTTCATAGGGAGTCATCTTTGTACTAGGATTCACAGACACACGGTTTACTACATCACACAATGTTGACAGCTTCAACCCATAACTTAGTTGGGATGTCATTCCAATGCAACATAGCTTGAGTCATCTCCTGAAGAGTTTGATTCTTATGTTCTACAACTTCATTATGTTGTAGAGTCCTCAGAGCTGAGTATTGATGACATATTCCACGTGCTTGACAATACCTATCGAAGTTCTCATTTTGGAATTCACCTTCATGATAACTCCTGATCTGAATAATGCTTCAATTTTCAATATGAAATTGTAAAGCCATAATCTCGAAACTTTCAACTACATCAAACTTGTCTCTCAGTAATATGACCCATGTGAACCTCGAGAAGTCATCCACCAAAACAAAGATGTATCTCTTTCCATTGAGACTTTCTATTTGAACTGGTCCCATAAGGTCCATGTGAACCAATTCAAGGATTTTCTTTGAGGTTATTCCTGCCACTTTCTTGTGTTAAACCTGAATCTGTTTTCCTTTAATGCACCCATCGCACATTGTTATGTCTTTTTCTTTGATGTTAGGTATACCTCTGCTATATCAGCATTCACCAGTTGTGCTATACACTGAACATTCATATGCCCCCATCCGCATATGCCACAACTCCAATTAAGAGACTACAACAGACTGACATGTTCCTGATCTTTCCCACTTGTAATACATATTCTCTGTACGTGACTTTGTTAGTATTTCCAGGTTGATTGATACTGCTTAGATTGGCCATTAGTCCATCTACATAGTACACACGTGATACTTCTGGGAGATTTTGTCCATCTATATCACCTCAGCCTCTTACCCTTCCTTTGCTTCTACCTCCAAAAGACTTGGTGTCCGACTGCTTCAGCAAAGTTAGATAATGCTGACTGACAGCCTGTTATATGTCGAGAGCATCCCCTATCAAAATACCAAGGATCCTCTTCATATCTCTCTAAAGATGTGTAAGCTACATTCACATAATATCATGTTCTTCGTCTAGTAGAGACACTCGTACTTTACCCAGCACTCTAGTCATCTAGTTCATCAAGCAGCTTGATGTAACACATATTCTTAATTTATGTGTCTAGACTTCCATACAGATCAGAATTTGTCACCCAGAAACTCATGTATAGAGAAGGCTCAGGGTAACTCCTATAAAGTGCCTATACAATTTAGGTTAAGCTTGTAAGACGTACCTCAAACGTGACTTGCTTAGTTACAATAAATGCAGACAAAGGATCTCCATGCAGTATATCTTCTTTGTGGCAGCCTTTGAGGTGCTCTGTCATGGATTGGCATTGCACTACGATATCCATCACACTGTGCTGCTTGATTTCCAACTAACATACTTTAGTTGCGTCCACCGCCTTTCACAAAATTTGCTGCCAAGACAAGCTAACAACTATCTTACATATTATTAGAGAAATGATTCTTATTAAAAAAATTTTTATGTATCAACACTACATTTAATTTCAACGTGGTTGTTTAGAAGGTTGCCCCTAATATTAAAATTTAGTTGACATTTGTATTTAAATAATTTAATATTAGTTTATTTGATTTATATTGATATCAAGATAATTACATAAATGTTTTAAGAAACTAAGTAAAATTATTATGTGATTGTTTAGATTTCGTCATATATTTTATAATTTTGATTATTACATATATTACATATAAAATTTTAATTTTACATATATTTTAATTTAATTCTTATTAAATTTAATATGCTTATTTTGAAATTGATTTTTTATATTGAAAGAAATTTTGCATTTATTTAAAAATAATATGTTTTAATTTATTTTTTACTTAGTTTTTTTTTATTCTTAAGAAAATTTAGTTATCTCTTAGCTTTAAAAATATCCAAAAATCAGATAAGAGGATTTTTTTTGTTTAATACTATTTTAAATTTTAATGAGATAAAAATAATTACATATCTTTCATAATTATTATAATCTTTAAGAATTCATGTTCTTATTTGAATATTATATATAATTTTAATATAGTGAAACATTCTCAATACATCATAAACTCTCATTAACCAAAAACATTTTGTAAATTTGCAGCCATTCTTTTGCCATGTCAACAATTATTTTGGTCGATAAAGAGGTTAGTATAAAATTGTGTGTAGAAAATCGTATATATTATTAGAGAAGTGATTTAAAAAACCTTTGTGTCAACACCATATTCAACTTTAGCATAATTTATTTTTTTTATTTTTTATTAAATTTTTCTTTTAACTTAAGATGCTTATTTTGAAGGATATTGTTATAAAACTGAGATAATAATCACTTTAATTGGTATAATAAAACTTGAATAGTCCAATTTTTATTAGGATTTGAAAGATATGAAGTTATGAATTTAAACTATTACACAATGTTTCTATGTATAGTATAAACAAGTGAGTCCACATTAATTGAAACTTCAACATCCGCTATGACTAATGATCATATTAATGACTCTTATTTATATTTGTTGAGTCACTTGACTCATGTGTCAAGTTTATAACACTCTCCCTTGGACACCATTGTCATGATTGCTTATTGCGGTATGTCTTTATTGTCTTTTATTATCTCGTGTTGCCTCTTTAAAAACCGTCTTTGTGAACCGGTGGGAAACCCCGTAGGAAGGGAAAAAGACTGCAACGGCGAAAGCTTCCCCTCGAGTGATGAGGTTCACATTGTATTCCAATGTTATGGATAAGACTTCTTCATCATAATTCGTTGATTGGATATATCTTATTTCCAGTATCTTTATTCATTTGGTTTTTATGTTGCTCTGTTATAAATCATTCATTAGAAAACTCGGTGGGAAAAACCATTAGAAGGAAAATAGTACAACAACACAAACTTCCACTAGAATGGTGAGGATTGTACTTTAAAAAATTTTTGAGGGTGTGTTTAAATCTCATGGACATAATTTTTTAATGTTGGTGTCGTGTGTTGCCTTGTTAAAAATTTTTATGGAAACCCCGTTGGGAAAATCCAAAGTAAGGGAAAAAGAATACAATAACACAAACACCCAATCAAATGTTGAGAATCACATATTACACATCATGTGTTCTTCCAAAATCTCCTTTGCTATTTTGGGTTTACTAAGCTTTTTAACCAAACCATTTTATGAGCTACACAATGCTCAACTTTAATTCCTACTTCATTTAAGAAACATTGAATGTCTGGGATGACAATTTACCAGTGTTGTCTAATGTAATTTTGTTGATAGGATAATCAAAGAAATCATTTCGCAGTTACATGAGTTAGAAATCTCGCAAATACCGTATTTGGAGATGATAATAGACAAATATGTGATTATCTTTAGTATGATCCACGTGGTAGATATTAAATCCACAAGTATCACCTTGAATCCATTCAAGGGACTTTGGTGATTCTTTATCAACTATTGATTGGTTATGGCCTTTATGATCAACTTTCTAAGCGAACGTACAACACAAGTCATTTTAATCTCATAAATGACCATGTAAGTTTCCTAGTCATGCGTGGGTGTCTAGGGTGATCATGCCATAAAGTGAAATTTTAAGATTTTTACTAATCAGAAAATGTGATTTAATTACATCTTTGTATGATGCTTACCTAAAGGAAGTTTTGTGATATTTTCCAATATTAGTTTTTCCAAAATTATTCATTCCTTTTGAATTTTCAATCTAAGTTGATTAGACAAATTATAATATACCTGAAGGTATATATTCTGGAGTCTTTACAAATTCCTTTTAGAATTCGGAGATCATAAGATATTGCCAATGGAATTTCTTTTGATCTATTATATCACATATAATTGGCCTTTGCCACTTCCCTCAATCAGATATCACAACCTGATGTTATGTTGACGTTAAATAGAATGCATTTCTTGCAAATCAAAAAGGAAGTTACAAAATCTTTTCCAATATTAAACCTTCTTTACAAGGGAGTAGATTTTTATATACCTCTCAAGGTATATAGTATGGAAACTCAACAATTTCTCTTTAGAACTCAAATATATATGGCTTAACCTATGAAAAGATTGGTTCCCACTAGGAGGATAAATTAGGCCATATTTTCAAATGTTATGCATTTTTCTTTAAGTTTCCACGAAATATAGTTCAATATACCTCTCAAAGTATATATCCTGGAAACTCAACACATTATCATTAGAATTCCGAGTACATATGGCTTAATCTATGAAAAGATTAGTTCCTATTAAGAAAATAAATTTGGTCATTTTTTATTTTCTAATATTAAGCCCTCTTCCAGAGAATTCTCTGAGCACTATATAGCTCTCATGATATATCTCAAGGAAACTCAACAAATTCTTTTTAGAATTTGAATTATAAAAGGCTTTAATATCCGTGAAAAGATATGTTCCCTTAAGGAACATAAATTCGGCGTTTTGCCACTCTTTTTAATCAGGTTTGTGGACTCCATGTCATGTCAATAATATTTTCTGGATTAAGAGAAATTTATTATCTTTTATGCCTCATAATAGTGTATATTGTACCACTATCTGGTATATAATGTGATGACAAAGTCATCCACATTAACGGCAATTATATCGACCATTATCTTATGGTGACAAAGTCATCCACATTAAAGATAATTATATCGGTCATCTACATGGTGAATCAACTGCTCCTTCAGAATGACAATCTCTGAAGCCACCATACCCTTGCATTTTTCCTCCAATATACCGAACTCAGTAGCAACCATTACATGACATGTCACATGAATCATTTCTTTCATCTTAGAGATGTCGACACTATGGTGTGGAATAGCTTGTTGATGCAGCGCAGATGAAGATTGCTGAGATTGAGCTGAAGAGCCAGATGGCTTTGCCCTTCTTGTCACTACTTTACTGGAAGCACCTTTCAACTATTTCCCCTTAAACAATGTTTTAGGTTTTTTGGGCTGAGGAACATCTAAAATATCCAGCTCATCATAACCCCCTATCCACACATCCTTTGTTCATCGGACATCCTTAGCAATCAGCTCAAGCACGTAAGGGACATCTGGATCTTCGACATCATCATCACAGGAGACATCATCCACACAGATACCATGGATGATGGACATGACCTCAAGCTACAAAAATCACACTGTGTTATTACAAGCAATAGACATACATTTTATGATGTCCAGTTTAAGGACATAAAGCATTAACCTATTTAGCGTGCCATATACTAACATCATGATTGTTATCAACAGCAAGAATATTGGCGTTATGATACGATCGGAGGAGACTCTGCTTGGGGCATTGTAGAAGAAAAACTAGCTTGAGGTATTTAAACTATTTCGCCTCTCACTTGGGCATTTTAGACGAGAAACTCTTAAAAGTATATAACTATAGGTATTAATTTGTTAGCAATTGACACCTTTTCTAAAATAATGTTGACAGCCATCAAATATTAATTTGACTCTAACCCAACCAAAAACATCTTAGGCTAACAAAAAATAAAAAATAAAGTCCATACATATTTACGTAACTTAATTAATATAATTTATCAACTGTTTATCTCTTTTTTTCTACTCATCTTCATCTCTTTTCTAATTTGACAATAAATTGTTACACACAAAAATAATTCAACTTCCACAACTTTAATTAATGCTAAGATCAATTGGTTGACGAGCTGAAGTGTGTTACATAAAGAGTATTAAAAAATTATAATAGCATAATCCTACATATACTTTTTAGTGACTACCTAGTATTTTTTATTGAAAACCGTGTATTTAATCTATAATGTGACAAATGAAATAGTGATATAGAACTTCCATGATGTGAGTAAACGAATGATATGTCTTTGATATACCTTTATGTATGTAATGACATATTTTTAAGATTATATTTAGAAATAATTAGTCAAATACTCTACAATTTATTTGTAATTCCTCAAATACTTTTCAAAAACTCTAGAAAAAGGGGTGGGAAAAGTCACATTTAATATGAGTTATCCATTTTATTACTAAATTGCCATTTAAAAAAAAACTTCTCGTCTTCTCGTCTTCAAACTTTTCTTATTCTTCGTACGTTTTCGTCTCTTCTTCTTCTTCCTCGTATCTTCGTCGTCGTCTTCACCTTTTTTGTCTTTTTACACCAACATCTACGTCGTCTTCATCTTTTTCATCTTTCTACAGCAACGTCTACATTGTCTACAGTGGTCTACGTCATCTACATCATCTACGTCTTCTTCTTCTTCGCTAATTTCTTCTACAGTCGTTTCTCTTTCAAATTGAAGGTAATGCAGTAGTTGTTATGCGATTTCAAACTCTAAATCTTAGGGTTTGTAGAGTTTCGATGTAGAATTTGTTTTCCTAGGGTTTGAGAGAGATTGTTGTACAAGAAGTAAATGTTTGTCAAAGTAAATTTTGTATGAGAAGTTTTAGGATTTAGATAATGTGGGTTTCGTCTCGATTTTCGTTTGTAAGTTGGTAGATTTTGGTGGATTTTCAGGGTTTGTCTGGATTTTTAGTTTATGTTATATTGTGGGTTTTCTGGGTTTTTCTGGATACGTAGTAGGGTTTAGTAGAGTTGAGGTGGAATTTGGCCGAGTTATGTTATAGTGTGGTAGAGTTTGGAAGAGTTAGTAGATTTTGGTAAATATAGTTTAACGTTTGGTGGAGTTTGGCTGAGTTATGTTATAGTGTGGTAGAGTTTGGAAGAGTTAGTAGAGTTTGGTAAATATAGTTTAACGTTTTGTGGAGTTCGGTGGAGTCCGGTGGAGTTTGGCGAAGTTATGTTATAGTGTGGTAGAGTTTGGTAGAGTTAGTAGAGTTTGGTTTAGTGTAGTTTATTGTTTGTTGGAGTTTGGTGGAGTTAGTTTACATAGTAGTAGAATTTGGAAGAATTTGATTTTTCCTGGTTTTTTGTTTCTTTTCCACAATTATGTCAGAGGAGGAGAAGTACCCTTATAGGATATTGTCAAGAGGAAAACTCCCTATGATAAACAAGAGCATCAACCACTATTGCACATTAAAGAAAATAGTAACAATGAGGAGTAGTATTGGTGGTGATGCATACAATGACATATAGAGGAATTCTCAAGTTGGTTGTACACTAAAGTTGGCTGGCAGAGGGTTCACATGGGCAAGCAAACATATGCAACACCTTTTGGGTAATATAATTCATATATCAAAGATGTGTGAGCTGTGGGTGTTGGCTGATGGTCGGCCAATTTGATTTTCTCTGCATGAGTTTCAACATATTACGCATCTCAACTGCGGATTACATGATACAAATGATGGAAATTTAGCTGTAGGAGATTTATGGGCAAATATGGGTTTGGAACATGGTGATTGCCCAAAATTTCTTGAGCTAGACGCGGTATTAAGGGTTTGCAAGTCTTGGTCGCTTTCCAAGAGAAAGATGGTGGGGTTGCTGGTGGTGCTGCATGTAGGTATTTTTGGCTTGCACAATAATAGTTTGATCCCAGTGTATTATGCCAAATTGTTCATAGATTCGGAAAGATTTAAGAGGCATCCTTGGGGCAGAGTAGCATTTGATGCTTTGTTTAGATCGATCTCTCCACCATCTCTGCAAGCTTCAGCATATACTCTCCAAGGCTTTGTGCATGTGCTTCCAAAATGGGCATTTGAGCATATCCCCCAACTAGGAGTAATGTGTACAGCAAGAAGAGATGGTAAGATTCTACTTCTGCGGTGGGCCTCATGTAATACCCATTGTGTAGATATTGAGGATGTCTTCAAATTTGATAAGACGACATCCGGTGACAAAAAGGTAAGCTCTGGAAAGGTTTGGCAGAGTTTGGTTTTGCCAGAGTTTGGTTTTTGGTTGGCAAAGCTAGACTGTAGTGTAGTAGAGTTTGGTAGATTTTGGTTTTTGATTGGTAGAGCTCTGATGTTGGGTAGCATTACTTTGGTTGGTTTTTGGTTGGCGGAGCTAGACAGCAGTGTAGTAGATTTTGGTATTTGATTGGCAGAGCTTTAATGCTTTGGTTTAGTTTGGTTTTTGGTTGCGGAGCTAGTATATAGTGTAGCAGATCTTGGTAGATCTTGGTCAACTAGTAACTTAGTTCAATAGAGGTTGGTAGATTTACTTTAAGGAGCATATCTGACTTTGTTTTGTTGATTTGCAGGTTCGCGTTGTTCATCTTCTGCAGAAGCCTTACGAAACAATTTACTCTGATTGGCCTGGAGATGTCGAGGACCCCAAAGTTGACAAAATGATCCGAGACATACTTGCTGGGACATTAGATGAGATGTTTTGGGCTATCCTAGTATCTACAAAGAGGAAGGCCGATGAGCAACATAAAGAGATTCGAAGCTCCAAGAAGGCAAAGAGTAAAGAGCCAGAAAATAGGAAATCGATTGAGAAGAGGAAGGCTCATGAAAGTCCAAAGGCAAAGGAGAAGGAAACCTTGCATTTGGCTCCCGATATGACTTTTGGCCGACTTTTAGAAGGCGGCCAAAGAAAAAGAGAAAGAAAAGTTGGAGAAAAGATGGAGAAAGGAGTATGAGGCAAGAGCCCAAGGGGAAGACAAAGATAAGAATATGATTTTTAACATGCTCCAGACCATGCAGCAAGCGTTGGATGTGATTAGATTCGATCAAATCAACAACGCTGAACGGCTTGCGCGATTCAAGGAAAACAGAGTCGAGGATGCCCTGACGAATGAGCGGCTTCACAGGATTGAAGAAAGCATGGCATTACAGAACTTGATAAATGAGCACCTACTTAAAGTGTTGGAAGGAAAACTCTTGGAGGAGTCGGTGCTGGCCTTAGAAGAGACTCAGAAGTCTGCTTCAAATGATGGAGGAGGCGATGGTGCTGAGGAAAAATTGGTACGTAAGAGTCTGCTTGATTATGACTGAGACATATCAAAGACAAAATTATGTTGTATAATACGTGATGAGTTTGTAAATTCTATGGTAGAGTTTGGTGGACTTTATAAAATACATGGTAGAGTTTGGTGGACTTTGTACAAACCATGGTAGAATTTGGTGGACTTTATACAATACAATATGTGGTATAGACTTTGCTACGTTTTACATGTTAGAGTATGTACAATACGTGGTAGAGTTTGGTGGACTTAGTAAAATACATGGTAGAGTTTGGTGGAGCTAGTAAAATACGTGGTAGAGTTTGGTGGAGTTAGTAAAATACGTGGTAAAGTTTGGTGGAGTTAGGGAGTCTAAGTATTTCACTTGTTTTCTTTGCAGAGGGAAAGGATCTCTGAGGAACAAGAAATACAACAGCCTATGTCTCCAGTATCCTCACTCTGCGAAAACACAGAGGTTAGTGTGGTAGTGCCTTGGTAGATTTTGGTGAAGTTAGGTACTCCAAGTATTTCACGTGTTTTCTTTGTAGAGGGAAATGATCTTTGAGGAACGGGAAATGCAATAGCCTCTGTCTCCAGCATCCCCACTCTCCGGAAACACAGAGGTTAGTGTCGTAGTTTCTTGATAGAGTTCGATAGAGTTATGGAATGCCTTGGTAGAGTTTGGTGGAGTTAGGAAGTCTAAGTATTTTACGTCTTTTTTTTTTTGCAAAGGGAAAGGATCTCTGAAGAATAGGCAATGCCAAACCTACATCCTCAACAATACCTTCCGGAAAGATAGAGGTTAGTATGGTAGTTCTTTGGTAGAGTTTGGTGGATTTTGGTGGAGTTGTGTTTGTTAGCTCTTATACAGTTTTCTTTACAGAAGGGACGAATCTCTGAGGAGCAGAAAACCTCACAGACTTTTTCCCCTGCATTACGACTTCCTAATAACCAACATGTTAGTATGGTGGACTTTGGTGGATGTTGTACAAGATTGTTTGGTGGAGTGTGGTGGAGTTTGGTGAATCTAATCTCTTACTTTCTTCTTTGTAGAAGGAATGGATACTTGAGGAGCAACAAACCTCTGACCCTTTGTCTCCCGCATTAAAAATTGTTAGGAACCATGAGGTTACTAATAAGCTAACAACTCCGGAGCAAAGTGAACATGTCGAGTTAAATCCAAAACAGTCTCAGCTCGCCATCACCAGACCATAGATGATAGTAATTGTTGTATTTTGGATAAAGCTATATATGACAATGTAGGCCAGGACCTGATATATATTGAGGATGCGCTGCACAAACCAACTAGATCCCGTACACTTGCTATGAACCAGGTATTATTTCGTGATTAGTAGAGGTTGGTAGATTTTGGTGGACTTTGGTGGACTTTGGTGGACTTTGGTGGATTTTGGTGGATTTTGGTGGAGTATAATTTTGACCACTAACATTTTTGTTTCTGACAGAGATCCCCGTTTAAAGGAAGTTCTGTTGTTAAGTGTGTTTTGGCGGATGGGTTAAGGCCTAACTCATACGATCCATTTGGGCCAATAGAAAGACGAAAAATGATTAGGCTGCGTTCCCTTGTGAAGCGCAAACTGTAAGCCTAGTTTTTTCTCTGTTAAGACATAGTTTGAGTTAATAATTGGTACAATAATTTTGTTTGTTGATTTACCACGTCTCTAGGGAAAATCGATTGGAGACGTCACTCCTTTAGCTGAGTTCTATATCCAATTGCTCATGCCTAGAGATCGTTGGCCACTAGAACGATATAGATGGCTCTCAGATATTGTGAGTTTTTTAAAGAGTTAGCGGACAGTGGTAAAGCTTGGTAGAGTGAGTAGACTGTGGTAGAGCTTGGTAGAGTTAGTAGAGCGGTAGACTATGTTTAACTTAATGTTGTGTTGTGTTTCCATTTTGCAGCATATGACTAGCGGTATGAACATGTTCCACTGAAGAAGTATGTGGACACCATCTACATATAAGAGTGATAGGATTACGTTCCTTGATTCTAGCTTATGTGCCTGTTGGTGTGGCCATTATAATATTTTTGTTAAAAATCCAAAGAAGTACATGTTCGATGATTATTTTCGGCAAATGTTCTTAGGAAAAGCACCAATATGGTGTCCAACTAACAAGCAGTGGTACAAAGACGTTGAAATATTGTATGTTGCTTATAACATCGACAACATCCATTGGGCTGCACTGGAGATCGATTTACCTAATGGACGGATTAAAATCTACTATTCGGCCCTCTCAACTGTGTCACATGAAAGGCTAATGGAATCAGATAGGTAATGTTGGTGGATCTATGAATTCTTTGTGGTAGATTTTGGTAGAGTGTTGGGGATATGTGGTAGAGTTGGTAGATTTTGGTAGAGTATTGGTTTATCTATGGTAGACTTTAGTTAGTATGTGATAGATCTTGGTAGAGTCTGGTAGATGTTGATCTTTTTGTTTTTGCTAGTAGGCTATACTCAAGGATGATATCGTATCTGGTTTATCGCATAGAACCAAAGCCTTTGAAGCAAAATTGTAGTCTGAAGGCCTTCACTGTGTATAGGGTGAAGTCTACGCCCATGAACACACAATCTGGAGACTATGGTGTATACACGCTGAAGTTCATCGAGTGTCTAGCCCTAGGATGCGAATATTCCAAACTAGACGATAAGTATATCTCTTTTATCCGCTTGAAGTTCGGCATTAATGTCATGGATAAGCTTCCATTACTGGAGACAATCTCATCAACGGATCCAAATCTGTGAACTTAGGACATTGTTAAGGAGGCATTGAATACAGCGTCACAGAGGTTGCTTACAGATTGGTAGAGTTTGTATGGTAGAGTTTATATATGCTTAGCAAACCTCTAATCTTTTGTAACAAATATTACTACCAAAGGACTAACATTTTTATAACCTAGATGATGGTCCTATAGGAGTATTAATTTATTTTTTGTAATGAACTAAATTACTTCAAAATATGAATGAAGTATACAAAAGAAGACAGTACTCTACCAAAATCCACCACAAAGGATTCATAGATCCTCCAGTACTTTACCAAAATCTACCACAAAGGATTTATAGATCCGCCAGTACTCTACGAAAATCTACCACAAAGGATTTATATATCCGCCAGTACTCTAACAAAATCTACCACAAAGGATTTATAGATCCGCCAGTACTCTAACAAAATCTACCACAAAGGATTTATATAGATCTGCCAGTACACTACCAAAATCTACCACAAAAGATTTATATATCCGCCAATACTCTACCAAAATCTACCACAAAGGATTTATATATCTGCCAGTACTCTAACAAAATCTACCACAAAGGATTTATAGATCTGCCAGTACTCTACCAAAATCTACCACAAATGATTTATATATCCGCTAGTACTCTACCAAAATTCACCACAAATGATTTATATATCCGCCAATACTCTACCAAAATCTACCACAAAGGATTCAAATATTCGATAGTACTCTTCCATATACCAGATACTAGATAACCAATTATAGATGTAGAAGTAACCAATATTGAAAATTTATAACAAACCCATTTATAGTACAGTTAGGTATACCTAAGATACAACAAATTTGATGAGTTCAAGATTGGACGTCCGCTCTACATGTTCGTACCTTATGTCCCACACCTTTACATCTTGAACACGTCGTTACTTTCCTTGGTCGTTTTGTCTCCAAAGAGCACTCGAACCAACCTTTCATTCTTGAGTTTTTTGGCCTACCAGGTTGGTTATGTACGACTGGCGGTTTACAAACTTTAGTAGCGACTTCTACATGTATTGGAAGTGCTGCATCTCTCGGCATAACACATTTGCCATACACATGGTACAGGTAACTTGTATAATAGTATGGATTTGTGAGGTCAATCTTCGGACACTGCCATGCTTCTGCTATGGCTAAGGCATGCACACAAGGTATTTTATCCACGTCAAACCATTTGCAAGAACACGTTTTCTCTGTGAGATTGACTATATGTGAAGATGTGGAGCATGTGACAACAGTTTGATGCCAATCTAAGTCTTCAACATGGTAATGCGTGGCTTCCAGAAGCATATTCTGCATGGACATAATACCATAACCATCAATTACATATTTTTCCAAGCTCTACCAAACTCTACCGAACTCTACTAACTCTACCAAACGATACCAAACTAAACTACCTTTACTAAACTCCACTAACTCTACCAAACTATACCTTTAGAAGTTTCTCGATTGCTAGAGTGAGAATGGTCGTCGTCGCCTCTGCCTTTGCCCTCCTAACCACCTTGTTAACACTGCCATAATGGCATATACAAGCTGCACAATAGGAAAAGTTCTTGCTTCAGCTAACGTATGATTGATAGATTCCGCGATATTCAAAGTGGTGAAGTTGTATCTGTTTCCATGGAAATGCACACGACTCCACAAATGAACATATGCCTTTACCAAATACTGATATAGCCTTTTATCAAGTCTCTCTATTTGTCTAAAGAAGGCATTAAACTCGTCAAGCCTATATGCAGTTGCAGCCTTCTTAAACAGCTTAAAGGCATCTCCTCCTCTGAAATGGGTTAAAATGTTTTTACGTAGACGGTAAGTGCAAATACCCCGAGCGGCGAGTGGATACACTGTCTTTAATGCTTTGGCTGTTGATCTATGCCTATCTGAAATGATGGCCAATTCTTGATCATTAGGAATGACGCGGTTGAGTTGTGTGAAAAACCATTCCCACGATTCATCATTTTCGGTATCAACCACACCAAAAGCCATAGGAAAAATGTTGAAATTTCCATCTTGCATTGTGGCTGTGAGAATAGTCCCTCTATATTTTCCTTGTATAAATGTTCCATCCACAATAACAACCTTTCTCATATATGGAAATCCTCTTATATTTTCCTTGTAAAAATGTTCCATCCACAACAACAACCTTTCTCATATATGGAAATCCTCTAATGCTTGCATCAAATGCAAGTAATAGAAACTTAAACATGTCATCTCCATCTACTTCCAACTTGATAGCTGTTCCCGGATTTGCTCGTCTAATCATATAAAAATACGATGGAAGATCTTCAAAACTATTCTCTGCAGTTCCCGTTACTATAGCTCAAGCTTCCTTTAAAGTACGATATGCCTTCTAGTACTTCATCTGTACAAAATGTAAACAGAGCGTCAGAGTTATAACTACTAAATTCTACCAATGCTCTACCACTATCACACAAAGGATACATAGATCCACCATTACTCTACCAAAATCTACCACAAATGATTCATAGATCCACCAATACTATAACAAAATCTACCACCCTATATATATCCACCAATACTCCACCAACGCTCTACCAAAGTCTACCAAACTCTACCATAGATCCATCAAAACTCTACCAAAATCTACCACAGTTTACCCAGAAAGAATTGGACCTTCAAACCGAAACGTTTGTTGAGTGATTCAGCAACATGACAAGGAAGAACAGATGGACCAACACCACCAACAAAATCCAAATATAAACGACCAAGAATATCGAGAGTTGCTTGACGTGCCTGAGAGGACCTCTTTATAACATAGCAAGTATGTTTTCCACAGTATATGCGGATATAGAAACACGGATTCTCAGCATCGTGGCATGAAGCACGAACTCTCTAAGCGCAGTTTTGTACCCAACATTTTACAACTAATAACATCCTCGATGAAGAGACGACATTGAAGGCAAACCTATGTAAAACCGAATATGTCTTCAACCTTGACTCAAAATCAACTTTTGTGGGATAAATTTGTCCAACAGCTAATTGAAATGACCTCATTTCGATGTCTAAATACTCATCATCAAGTGTCGAGTCTCTCTTCTTTGGAGGAAGATTTTTGCTATCTTCTTCTTTACACTTCCTCTGGACACCTATGAAGTCTTCATCACAAGAGCTTACACCATCTACATCCTCGCAGCAGTGGAATCTCATTTTCGCTTCCACATCTTCTCCATCATAGTCAACGTGTTCCGCATATTCTTCGTCTTCGTTTTTGACAGTCTGCCTAACTCTACCAAATGTTGAAGGTTGTCTACCAAACGTAGAATCAAATTTATCAAAGGAAGGCTCGCATTTAGGCTGAAATCTATTACTTTCTTCCACAGCTACATGAGATATCCTTGAAATCTCAACACAAAGTCGAGTTGCCTCTTTCCGAAATTGTCGCAAATACCCACACAATTGCCTCTCATTGGTCACAAAGATAGGAGGTGTATCTTGTGGTAGTCCATGCATGAGTTCATTTGATATGTAGCTCAGTTTTAACTCAAAGATCTATTGATTTAGATCAAAGTCTTCATGCACCATCCTCATAAACTCATCATAACGTACATCTTCACGCACTTGCATAACTTTACAACCAAGAGAAGCATCCACCAAAAAGAACCAATGATTTTGGTCGAATCTCCAATTCCTACAAACTAAGATTATTTGATCCATAGATCCAAAAACAAGAAAACGTGGTCAAAAGATAGGTGAGGAGCTCAAGAAACAATGGTGATTTGTGGTGTTTGGCTGTCAGCATGAGCGAAAAATAAGGTAGGTGATGTAATAATTGATGTAATAATTGAGGGCTAAAATCGTCATTCTACAAACTAGGTAAAATGAGCTACATTGACATAGCAAATATAACTCTACCAAACTCTACTACACATTGGTCGAACTACACCAAGCTCTAGCATCTAAGTCTTCTAAAATTTACTATTACATGGTAGAGTTTGGTGTAGCTTACGCTGACGTGGCAAATATAGCCTACCAAAATCTGCTACACAATAGACGAACTACAACAAGCTCTACACATAAGTCTACCAAACTCTACTACACTAGCGTTATTAACTCAACCAAAATCTACTACAAAGGGTCCAACGTCTACCAAAATCTACTAAGCATGGTAGAGTTTAGTGTAGCTTATGCTGATGTGGCAAATATAACTCTACCAAACTCTGCTACACAATAGACGAACTAAACCAAGCTCTACCACATAAGTCTACCAAACTCTACTACACTAGCGTTACTAACTCAACCAAAATCTACTACAAAGGGTCTAACGTCTACCAAAATTTACCATAACATGGTAGAGTTTGGTGTAGCTTACGCTGACGTGACACAATTCATTAATGGCGTTTTCGTTATTACATTTTTTTTTGGTAGGATTCGTTATTACGTTTTTTTGTTTACACATCTAAAAGCGGCAAAATAGTATTATATGACTTTATAAGAGTGTTTGAGTAATTATGAATTAATATGAACTATTTAATGCATTTCACACTTATTATAGAATATTTCAGTAAATCACTCTTATATTTATATGTTTTTTTGGAATAAATATTTTGACTCCCATAAATCAATATCCTTGCTCTACCACTAGTTGTTCGAGCTTTTTAAATATTCGTGATTCACTAACAATTATTTATCATTTCAACACATAATTCCATATATTTGATTGTATATACCTTTGTGACATACAAAAATACTCTTTTGTAAAGTTACATATGAAAAAAATTATATTTAAAAATTATACTTTATAATGTAGTATCATGCTAACACGCTTATTTTCACATGACCCCCACATATATATATATGTCCTCTGGAATAATAAAATAAGCAGTAGGAGACATTGAAAAGAGAAGTTGGAAATAGTTTGGTGTTGAGTAAATAACGTGAAGGGAATTGGGAAACGGAGAGAGGCACATGGCCCCGCATGTCGTGGTAGCATTAGGACAAGATAAAGCAAAGGCGAGATCAAAATGTAAGAGTGAAAATGAGCAAAAGTCCCCACCAAAATTCATCCTCAATCCCTAAACCCAAACATCTTTTGTTCGCATGTGCTTCACTGTCCAAACTCATTTCTATCTCTCTCTCTCCCACTAATCTCTCTATGTACCAAATCCAATCTCTTGGGAGAAAATAAAAACCAAAAATATTGATGCAACGTCTTGGTTTCCCTATTTGTCTGTTTGTGTGCAATAACTGATTTACTTTTTTCATTTTCTTTAGTTTTCAATTTTGTTTTCGGACCACATCATCCACTGTGATCTCACTTGTCGGATAGTGTTAAATTGGATGATAATGATGTACTTGATTTTTAAATCAAAAGACACAACACGTCCATGGCATTGTCCATGTTGTAAATGTGTTCGAATCGACTACGCAGATAACACTACTTCATACCCTGGAAAAGCTCCAGTGAACTTAATATCTTTAACAAATGTGGGAGCTTTAATTTTGATATAATGGTTCCAGTCAATGTGATGTGTTGATCCACCTGTTGCGGGTTTGTTGTCTTAAGCCGAGTGGACCTATTTCTCTCGGTCCATTAAGAGCTCGTCAGCTCAATTGAGCTTGCAAAGGAAGATGAGCCTAGTTAAAGCTCATTCGTGTTATCATGTAACAGAAAAGGCAGAATCTGTTAAGTCTGAAGAAAAAAAAAGAGTATAAGTATCAATATCTTCCTCTTGTTGAGAATTGGTCGATTTATTTCTAAAGTAACAGAGAAAATTGTGGATTACCATGACTAAACCCTGAAGAGACATATCTAGAATATTGGGGAACTTTATAATATTGTGTGTCGTCTTCTTATCGTCTCTAATATTCTTCTCAATCTCCTCTTTAATCGCATCCTTAATCTCTGCCAAAATTCGATCATAATCAACTTAGTTCAACCTCATTGGATAAAGACATTCATCATTTGGTCAAAGTTATCTGCAAAGAGTATTCTACAAATGGCACAAAGCGCAAGGTTCAAATTTCGGAGTAAAAGAAGATTTGGTTCCATCTTATATTTCCTAATCATTTTTGCTGATCACATAGGGGTTACATTGTTAATGATCGAAGAAGTTACCATTCATGGTAAGTCATAGACAAAATGGTTGTGGGGCATTCAAACCTATTCTTGCCATGTTAGGATGTGAATTATATCCCACATAAAAAGTTGGGTTTATTCTAACCTAAATTAAATGATCTATAGGTCAATACACTCATTGCCAATTAGTTTTGAGTTGGAATCCCAGGATTTATCATGGTATCAGAGCCCATGATTCTTGTCCATAATGCATGCATGATGATACGCGTCTGCTGCATGTGCTTCAAGATGTTATTTCTACCACCTATCATCTTGAGGGGGAGTGGGAGGATGTGATTGATGTCCCAAAATGGAAGTTCGGGTGATTCTAACCTAATTTAAATGATCTAAGGGCCAATCCACGCATTGACAATTGGTTTTTAGTTGGAAGCCCATAATTTATCATGGCGACCTCGAGAAATTCTTAAACACCTAGAGACATTATAAGGCATCTTGTTATGCAACATCATCCACGGGATTAGGCGAATTCTCTCACTTGTGCACTTTCACTTTGTGGATGCAATCACACTTGGAGCTTTAAACTACCAACGACTATTTCTGTATCAAGATTGATGCATTTTGGAAGCTTCATACATTAACTAGAATGCACGTAGACACCTTAGTTTCGCCCCAAGGCTCTCAAGACTCAAGGATCCACAACCTTCCCATTTTGGGCAAGATTTACATTCAAATGTCCAATGGCCACATTCTTTAATGCGTGTGATTCTCCTTTTTGTTTTAGATTTATGAACGTTAATTAAGAGATCTATATAAGCTCAGTTTATTCTCATTTTTAAGAATGCCTTTGAACACTGATTTAATAAAGTTTATCATTTCTCTTTTTGTGTTATTTCATTTAGGACTTAGTGTGTGAGACACTTTTTTCTTGTGAGGCAGGGAATTCTAGATCATTTGTGTGATACAAGACTCTCTTACTCGTCCATTGACTGAGCGAGTCAATCACTTCTACATCAATCACTACCTTTGTCAATTCCGCATATCATAAGCTTGGAATCTCTTGTTCATTGAGTGATCCGAAGTTGGAGCGATTTCAATCTTGTATCATTAGGTATCAGAGCTAAAAGCTTTTATTTATCCTGGTTTAATCGTTCCTTTCTCTCTTTTATTGTTTCGATTTTTTATTTGCTTTCTTACAAACTAAAAAACTCGTACAAAGTTTTTTTCCATCTTTTTTGTTAATATTTTATAAAATCCATCAAAACTCATAAACTGTTGTAATTGACATGTGTTATACTCAGATAACACACATATAGGCATGTCAATTGTCCGATATTGTGTAGTTCCTTTTGTATGGCCAACTCATCACTATTAAATATAGGATTCTTATGTAATAGTTATAATTCATACCAAAATCAAATAAACTAAAGTTTTATTCTGATGCCAATCTACTATATGTCAATCTAAATGTCTCACCAGCCAATCAAGTTTTATACTAATATTAGTCTTTATTATATTAGTTTTATAATATGTTATCAGCACAATCTATTTTCGATCGATATAAGTTTAAATTTATATAATGATTGTCTTGTACTCTCAAAATGGGTAATACGATTTTCATATAAATAAGTGAAATATTTCAAATATACTGTTATAATACTCGCTTAAGTTTAAATATTTTTAGGGTAGGTATTAAAATTAAATATTGTTATAATGCTTATTTATGTTTAATTATTGTAAAAGTTGTCGTTTAAATTTAAATATTGTTATATTATACTGTTATCATGTCAAATTTGACAAAACTCGAGATCACTCTCCTTGATATATCTGGAAATAATTATTTGCGATGGGCAATCGCAGGAAGGTTGCATTTAAAAGGATTAAAGCTATTTGATACCATCGATAAGTCAAAAATGACTTCAGAAGAGAAAATTGGAAAAGCCATAAAATTCTTATTCCACCACATTCATGATGGTTTAAAAGATGAATACATCATAAAAGAAGATCATGTTGATCTTTGGCAATCACTCAAATATAGGTTTGATCACCAGAAGTATGTGATCTTACCAAAAGCTAAACATGAGTGGTTGAACCTTCGGTTCCAGAATTAAAAAAGTGTTAGTGAAAATAATTCTGCTATGTTCGAAATTACTTCCGGAATAATTTTATGTGGAGAGAAAATAAGCGATTACGATATGATCGAAAAAACTCTCCAAACATTTCATCCTGTAAATGTAATATTGCAGCAACAATATCGGGCAAGTAGATACACAAAGTATTCACAAATAAGGCAAGTTCTGCTTGTAGCATAACAAAATAATGAACTTGTGGTATTAAACCATCAATGAGGATGATTGCTTCACATGCGGCATGAAAGGACAATGAGTCCATACTTGTCGTATACCAAAACATTTAGTTGATCTGTATCAAAAGTCATAAATGATGAAAAAAAAGAAGATGAAACCAACTTCATCAACAGTGAACCTGAACCTTCTCTCGATGGCATAAACTATCATTCAAATCTCGATATATCATATTTTGTAGTTGGTCCTGAGGATATCAACGAAAATCAAAACGAGTAAAATCTTCTTGAAGAAGATAATATAAATAATGTTTAGAAATGTTTCATTAAAGTTTTCTTTTTTTTGTAAAACAATTTTTATTTTAATATAAATCTTTTGGTTTTGTTATATTAATGCATCTTTTATAATCATAAAATATTGAAATTTGAAAAAGAATATGGAGAAATATGTCTGGTAGACAGTGCTACAATGCACACAATACTTAAGGATAAAAATATTTCTCCTCCTTTAAAATAAAAGATTTCATTGGAAGCATGAATACTATATCTGGTAATGTAAAAATCATTATGGGCACACGAAGAGCTTGTATTTCAATGCCAAGGGGAACAAAATTTGAAATAAATGATGCATTATAGTCCCCTAAATATTACATAAGTTTGTTGAGTTTCAAAGACATCCGAATAAATAGATTTAACGTAGAAACTATGAATAAAAATGGCATTGCATTACATCAGTTATTTCAGAGAGAAAATGCATATATTCTAGAAAAATAAATATGTCAGAATCTTATATTAATGTAAACCAGAAGTTTAAATGTACATTCAAAGTCTGGCATGAACGTTTAAGGCATCTTGGTTCAGTCATGATGAGAAAAAATATAGAAAATTCAAATGGCTATCTATTAAAAAACGAGGATATCTTTCAAACGGGAAAATTTCCCTGTAATGCTTGTTCTCTTGGAAAATTAATAACTTGGCAATCACTAGCTAAAATTAAGAATGAATCCACAATTTTCTTAGAAAGAATACATGGTAATATACTTGGGCCAATCCACCCACGATGCGGGTCATTTTGTTATTCAATGGTATTGATTGACACATCCAGTAGATGGTCACATGTGTGTCTATTAAGCACATGAAATATGGCTTTCGAAAAATTTATTTCCCAAATAATCAGGTTGAGAACACAATTTCTTGATTGTACAACAAAGAAAGTAAAGCTTGGTAACACTGCTGAATTCACTTCACAAGCCTTCAATGACTATTGTATGTCATTAGGAATTGATGTTAAACATCCAGTCCCACATGTTCACACCCAAAATGGCATTGTTGAGTCTTTTATTAAGCGGCTACAAATTTTTGCTAGGCCATTAATATTGAGAACAAAACTTTCGATATGGGGTCATGCAATTTTGCATGCAGGGACAGTAATTCGAATACACCCAAGTGCGTACCATAGATACTCTCTATTACAATAGCATCTGGCAAGAAGCCAAAGAGAACTCATCTTCGTTTTTTTGGATGTGCAACTTATGTCCATATAACCCCACCACAAAGAACCAAAATGAGACCACAAAGGAGATTGTGAGTATATATATTGGGTATATATCACCAAGTATAATCCGGTATCTAGAACAAAAAAATTGGTGATATGTTTACGACACGTTTTTCTAATTGTCATTTTAATGAGGATGAATTTCCAGCATTAGGGGGAGAAATTAAAGAAATTCCAAAAGATATTACATGGTCCACATCATCATTGTTGCACATTGATCCCTCTATGAAACAACGTGAACAGGAAGTTCAGAAAATTGTGCATTTACAAAATATGACAAATCAAATACTAGATGCTTTCATTGATACAAAAAGAGTGACAAAATCATATATACATGTTGTGAATGTTCCATCAATAGTTATTATTCCAGAAGAACATATTGATGGAAAATTAGTAAATGAACCTAAGGTTCAACTTGAAAGGGGGAGACCAATGAGCTCAAAAGAGAAAAAATCTTCAAAAGAAAAAGAAATTGGGATAATTAAATGAAAATGGTCCAGAGGAACCACATAAAAAGAAAAATCCTGAAGAGGAAAATAATGTTGAAAAACATGAAATGTCCATCAAATATACCCAAAATAGAAAATTATGGGTTAGAAATGAGATAAAAAATGATGATGAAGTTTTCACTTTCTCTGTATCAAAAAAAAAATGATAATAAAATGATGATCCAAATCTAAGGTCCATATTGAAATGCCTGAAAAGATATGATTTGGAGAAATGGAAAATGGCAATAGAAATTGAGTTGAACTCCCTCAATAAAAGAAATATTTTTGGACCTATTGTCACAATATCTAAACATGTAAAACATGTTGGGTATAAATGGGTCTTTGTTCGGAAAAGAAATGAGTGAGGTAAGAAGATATAAAGTCCGACTTATTGTCCAAGGATTTTCTCAAAGGCCAGGAATTGATTATAAAGAAACATATTCTCCAATAATGTATGCAGTTACATTCAAATTTGATGAGCTTAGTGGTATCTAAAAATCTAGAAATGTATCTAATGGATGTTGTGATAGCGTATCTATATGGACCATAATGATATAAGCATGAAAATCCCAATAGGATTGAAAAGGCCCAAAGCATTAAGCTCAAAATCTAAAGAGATATGTTCTGTCAAAATACAACGATCACTTTACGGATTAAAACAATCCAGTGGCACATTGTATAATCGCTTAAGTGAATATTTTTTAAGTCAAGGATATACCAATAATAATATATTTCATTGCATATTTATTAAGACATTGTTATTTGAATTTGTGATCATTGTTGTATATGTTGATGGCCTAAACATAATAGGAACTCATAAGGAAATAAACGATGCAAGAACTCATATAAAAGAAGAGTTTGAAATGAAATATCTTGGACAGACAAAATTTTGTCTTGGGCTCCAAATCGAGCATCTTCAGAATGAAATTTTGTACATTAATCAGATTATACGATAAGGATCTTAAACGGTTTTACATGGATAAAGCGACTTCTTAGAGTACTCCAATGGTTAATAGGTCCCTTAGTATTGATAATGATTCATTCTGACCTTGTGAAGATAACGAGGAAATATTAGGTCCTGAAGTACCTTATATGAGTGTTATTGGTGGACTCATGTACATTACAAATTGCACTAGACCAGATATAGCATTTGCTACAAATCTTCTTGCAAGATACAGTTCGTCACCTACGCATAGAAATTGAAATGGAATTAAATATATCTTTCACTATCTTCAGGGAAAAATTGAATTGGGATTATTTTATAACAAAAACTTTAGTGTTGGTTTAGTTGGTTTTGAAAATGCAGGCTATTTATCTAGATCCACATAAAACCCTATCATAAACCATATATGTTTTCACAGTTGGATGCACTGCAGTTTCTTGGCGTTCTCAAGTTTTTATTACTTTATTTTTGCCGTTTATGAACATATTGCGTTTGGTTTGTGGTTATAGTCATGTTGTTTTTAGGTTCATCACTTAAGGAGGTCGAGTGTGGTTTTCAGTACTCTCAGAGACTACACTCGCAGGACCACCTCGTTGACATAAGCGAGTCCCCAAAATTTTGACAAAAGAGGAGTATTGCACTCGGCCATACGGCAAGTGGTTGATCCGAGTCCAAAGCTTTCAGAAGCTGTTGACTTTTTAGTTGGGGTGACTCGGGTCAACATGAACTTGTATCCTTTCCCATGATGTATTGAGTGAGTGATTGCATAGGGGACATATTCTAGAGCATAATCGAATGATCCCCTATTGCTAATCTTATTTACTCACCCAAATACATCACCTAATCTCTTTTGTTTTATGACTTTGATCTTACAGTGAATCATTTGCTTAATCTCTGGGAATTCATTTACGATTAATTAAATTAAGTATTGTTCAATTCATACTAAACCGTATATAGATATATGTGTTTCTTGTTAGAATGTCTTTCTTATGCAGGAAACTAGATCTCCGGAGCTAGAGACAGTCACTGAGTAATTGTGTGGATCAGTTTGGGTTTTGTTGGGTTTGATTAACAGTACTCGGAGGGCCATTGGCGAGTCTATTAGGCGAGTTGGCCCATATATTGCTTCTAGAAGGTGTGCTTGAAGCTAACTCAACTTTGGTCAAGAGTGTACTAGGCGAGTCAACTTTACCATGGTTTCTAGAAGGTTAAGTTAAGTTGACTCGACCATGGGTGGAGAGTAAAGTGGTTGATTTAAGCATTGTGTGGTGAAGAATCCCTCCTTTTGAATTGTGTGGACGAAAATCAAGCATGGTGGGCGAGTGCAAGTGGGCGAGCACATGGTTTTTGCTCCTTGTGTCAGATTTTTTCCCCCACTCACTCACCTCCTCACCTATTTAAGCGAGCTCACTCCACACTTCTTCCTCACACCACTCTTCTTCACTTTCTCTCAAGATTTAAGTCTCTCCCTCTCTCTAAGTTCCAAGCGAGTTTTAAGCTTCAAGTGTTCTACTCGGTCTCCTTCCGGCGAGTTCTTTAGGCGAGTAGAAGCTGCCTTGTTTGTGATTCGGAGAAGTTCTAACACCACTCGCTACCCAAGTCTGAGTTTTGTTGGCAAGTAAAAGCAGTCTAATTGTGGTATGGTGAAGCTCAGAATCCACTCGCAGCCCACGTCCGATTCCAGTAGGCAAGTGGACGTATATCTGGTTCAAGACCAAAGACCAGCTCAGTTCCAGAAGCTCACTTACCACCTATACATCAAGTAGCATAGGCGAGTCTGTATTTTGAAGTTGTCCAAGCAAGCTTGTTTTGAGCCAAATTCTCTCCTACACCACGGATCCTAAGGAAAGAGTAGTAGAGAGGATCCGTTCGGAGTTTTCCACTCGTATAAATGACCGAGGTGTCAAGAATCCAAAACGTAAGAGGAGAGCTAAGGAAAAGGCTGCTACAAAAGCTGCTGGAAGGGCCACTGTAAACCCGTTAGATGATGCTAGTGCCTCAGGAGGTAAGAAGAAGAGTACTAAGGGTTGTCGGAAGTTGATAATTTAAGAAGAGAGTGAGGAGGAAGAGTCAATCGTTTAGCACACTAAAGAAGTTATGGAATCACCCATACAGTTTCCACTACCTTATCCTAGTAAGTCTAGCTCTAGCTCATTGATTGAATTGTTGAAGAGTGCTTAGAACGCACATAACAAGAAGGCTATGCTATTAGGGATTTCGATAAGGGAAGGAGTGAGTTTTGGAAGAATTGATATGGATGATTCACCGGTCGATAAGGGTAAGGGAGTTGTTGAACCAAAGGAAAGCGAGGGTGAGACTCTGATAGTCAATTCAGAAGAGAAAGCCGCAGGAGCTGAAGCGCATGGTTCACCTATGAACGTGGAAGAAGGAGATGATTTCAGGAGCAAAGCTAGACACGAGTCTGAAATAGAATTTGAGAAGGATCTCTATACCCTAATTGATAATGGATATACAGAATATGAAGCTCGAGTGCTCTTAGAGGAGAAATATGCTGCCCGAAGACATAGAGATCAAAAGAAGAAAACTAATCCAAAAAAACCTTATGAGGCACTGAATATGATAGGGATGAAAGGAATGGTTTACTATCATCGGCCAACTATGGAAAGGTTGCAGACTGCTGAAGATGTAGATTCGGTGTTTAAGAGTTCCGGCTTCTAGCCATTGTGGAGGTTCAGGAATATGTTATAAAGCCTGTAGCCTTGATCGAGAGGGACGGACCAGAATACATTACATTTAAGGTAAATGGTCAAAACTACAAATTCACATTTAAGTAATTAGATGGACTATTTGGTTTCAAGGCTGGGGAAGTTAGCTATCTTAGTATAGAATCTGCAGAGATAGATGTGGTTAGGTTTATGATTTCTGGAGAATAAGAGTTTAACCCATCTAGGAGTAAAGGGACTTGGATTAAGAATCCCTCTATCTGTTATGCTAGAAGAGCTATTGCCAATCTTTTCTATGCTAAGCCTTCTACATCGCTGGTAAACCTTAGGGAAATGCAGCTGATGGTCATTGCACTCAAGGAAATTTGTGGAGAAACGAATAGTGGTAGGAGTATTTTGGGATATGATACAGATTCGAGTTTATCTTTTGTTCTCGCCAACCACTTCACCAACTATCGATCGAGAGCAATGGCTTAAGCTGAAAAAGGTGCTCCTAAGCCTATCTTCATTTGTGGTGTTGTAGCTTATATTTTGAAGGCTTGTGAAGTGGATTTGAGCGAATCGGAAGTGTATCCACCAAGGTTTATGATGGTTAGTTACATAAAGGGAGCCAAGTTCTTATGGAAAGAGGAGGAGAATAACCAATTGCTATAGTGGTTTAACCATCCAATCAGGATAGATGCAAGGATAATTCTACCTTGTCCAGAGATGACTTCGATCAAGAGGATTGGTAATGTCAAATTCACCTTTCCCCATAACACTTGATGCACTGAAGGAACAGTTTAGTGGAGAAATCCCTTTGACTCAGGCTCCACAATCACCTCGGAAACGCCACTCGATTTCAATGGATGATATGCACACTCCAACACCTGCCCTAGCAAGACACTCATCAGTAGAAGAGACTCTAGCACTTAGAAGAAGGCCTCGCAGACAGAGAAACACTGTCTCGGCTGCTCCACTCCTTGTACATGAAGGCGAGTCAAACCGAGAAGTGCCTGATTTTGATGCCTCGCTTGTATCACTCACCGGAACCAACGAGCTGCTCCCTGTAGACAGTACCATGCCTTTCTATGTCCAACTAATCAAGGAGGCACCCCCGGTTCAGCACAGACGCCTAACCAACTACACTCTAGAGGAGATGAATGCTTCCACCTCACACATATTCGATTACAAGTGAGGTACCATGTTCTATCACTCTTCATTGTATACACCATTGCATTTTTGATTGTTTAATTGTTTCATGCATTAGTCTAGAATTTTCTTTCAGATTTATATCGTCCACACTGAGGACAGTGTAATTTAAGTTTGGGGGAGGGTTCTAGAGTACATTTCATAGTAGAATCATGCATACATCTATGTACCATAAAAATCTAAAAGAGTTATCTTTTAGCATCCTTTGATTCATGCATTCATGTAAGGCATAGAAAAGCACAAAAAAATCAAAAAATCTAAAACAAAATGCACAAAAAGAGTGTCATTTAGTTGCATATCATGTAGATTGAGTTTAGTTTGCATTGGGAATTACGATGTTTTTGCCTTGTTTACTGCTGGTTTGTTGGTTAGAATCACTGCCCTCATCTTAAGTTGTTTGATGCATTCATTCTCGCCTAAAATTAAAACCGAACCATGCTTGGAATTCTCGAAATGTATTGCATATTTTGATTGAAAATGCAGTGAGTCGATGTTGTCCCTTGCTTAAGTTATAACCAGAATTTGAATTAGCAATTGCATCACTTTGGAGTTTATGGATTTCAAAAAGTACTTGGACAATCTTTTCTCTTCATGATTGCTATCTTGTTAGTCCAAGTATAATCCCACCTTGCTGCATATTCGCCTTATTTCAAACCATGCTATGTTTGTTGTCTAAATGTGAGGCTTATTTTTGGTTTAGTTTAGCATAAAATGTTAGATGAGAACCGATAAGAGCATGTCTCCATGTAGATTCAGGTCCACAACTTTTGGATCAGACTAGGACTAGGTGGTTATGATTTTAGGTGTGGGTTTTGCTTGTGTTTAAACAGGGACAGTTATGAAGAGTATAAGCAAGGAAAAGAAAGGGTTAAAAGAAGGAGTTTAAGGAGTGAATGGGCTGAAAGTATAAAAGAGTTCTAGTAAAGGTTTTGGGGAATTCAAATAATAAGAAAGGTTCTAAGTATGAGAAAAGAAAGAATAAGTCTTGGTTAAAAGAAAAAAAACCTAGTGTTGTAAGTGTTTAAGTTCCAAAACCGCTAGAAGTTTCAAGTATAAGACCCCCTCCTTAGATTTTCGATTGGAAAAGCTTGTGTTTATGATCTTGGTGGCTTGAAAAGAAGAAGCTTTATGTTGAAAGGGTAGACTAGGATCATGTTCTGGGTTTAGAATGGATAGGTTAGATCGTTTGGGTGTATGTGTAGATGGATACATACTCTTGTATGCGCCTATTGGATCACACGTTTAGCATTATGCTGAAGCTTATTCCAATTTTGAGTGATCCCTTGATGCATTGCTTGACCATATACTGTAGGAGATCTTTTTAATCTCTTAAACCTTACCTTGGCCAAATGGACTCCTCATTGATGCTTGGACTTAATTCACGGTTCTCAATTTTAATGAATGTTAAAAGGAATTGCTGATTTGAATGCATGAGTAGTCAATGTTGAATCCATTCGGTTTTGAGATGATCATGACTAGTGTTTTCGAGTATGGTTGAATGTTTGCATCCTAGAACTTTTGATGAGGACATTGATTGTTTAACTTTCGAATCAACATGTTTTGGATATGAGTTCCCAATGTTGCATCTTCTCTTCCTTCTTATATTTTTGCATTTGCTTGAGGCCAAGCAAAATCTAAGTTTGGGGGAGTTGATATATCTGCATTTTGGTCCATTTTAGATTCATAAATCATTCTGTTTTGCATCTATATCCTTTGCATTTGCATCATTTTAGAGTCTTTTAGGTTTACATTCCATATTTTGCACTTGTATTGCATTTGAGTGGTTTAAAGAACATGTTTGGAGCACTTTGGAGTGTTTTCGGACTTAAGACAAGAGGAGACTCGAATTGGAATAAAGACTTGGACCAGAAGAAGCTTGAAATTGAGGAACTCAACTCACTCGCCTGCTCTACTCACCAACATACTGCGAGTGAAGCTTTGCTCGTATCCTAAAGAGAAGCCTCGCTGGTTGCACTCGATGACTAGCTACAAGTGAAGTGAAGATGTACCTGACCTGACCTTGAAGAACATCACTTGCCTAGAAGCCTCGCCTACACACCTGTGAGTGGACCTGATCCGGACGTCCAAGCACATGACTCGCCGTCACCACTCGCCGTATGCCCGCGAGGAACTCATTTTACTGACTTTTGCTTTGTGTGTTGACCGCGCTAGGTTTAATGTAAAGGGGTAAGAAATACCCTTTAGCCCCCAAAAACACTTATCCTCATTTTTACTCTTTTTAGTAGCATCAAAACAACCACTTTTCTCTCTTGTTCTTAGATTTATTGCTTCTTTAGAGTAAGATCTTGGAAGATGAACTAAGTTGCTGTTTCTAGTTGTTTAATGAATGTTTGTTAGTTTTGAATGCTTAATCCCTTTATGTCTTCATCTTTAATTTATGGGTTTATGAATATTGACATAATTAGTGAATAGATCTATTAGGGTTAGTGAGGAGATAGGTTAGCTTGAGGTTTGATCATGGTTTTCTCTCTTGTTTAGGTTAGTATTGTTTCAGATCTTGCTAGATTATATGTGTTTAATGCTTATCTCAACCTCACTTGGGATATGATCCAAAGCATCAAATGCTTACCAAGTGTTTGTTAAAATGCCAGTTTGATTCTAAGCTAGGTTTGGTGACTCTATCCTAAGAGATTAGAGTTTAGAGTAGTTAGTTTGCATATTATAGATTGTTTTTAATGCCAATCTGGTTTTTGATCCCTAAGATATTTGGATTTGGTCAATCTCAGATTGAGTATTCAATGTCCATGAGAATGGCTTGATTGTTTGATCTAATGTTTCTATTGCTCAAGATCATCTTGTTAGGTTGCTGGACAAGAGCTGAGACCCATGATTGGGTTGAAGTCGATTATCCCACTCTCCTCATGAACACTTCCTTCATCTTTATTTGCACTTGCTATCTTGCTCTGTATTCTTGTTATTTCTCTGTTTTGTATTGCTCTGTTTTTAGTATCATGCTCTGTTTCTATGATTGCTTATCTCTTTGAGTTTCGAATTATACATCTGGTAACTAGCTTGAACTAGTGACTAGTTGCATTACTGATTGTTAAACTGTATCCCGAGTTGGTTCAAAAACCCTTTATGCTACAGGGATTCGACTAACAGGATTAAAAACCTGTTATCAAATTGGCACTGTTGCCAAATCGCGATTTGTTTGTTTACAATTGGTGTTATTAGATCATTAGGATCAAATGTCTGATAATTCTGACGTTTTCTGTGTTAACATCATTCATTCTCTATTATTGAAATGTTTCCAGGTTAACTCGCTCCATCTACTCGCCATATATAGCGAGTGGATCATCACCAGAAAAGCTCTCGCCTGTTCTACTTGCCGTCTGCACTGCGAGTTGGATGTTTCTGGGTGGGTTTTCTGAGTACATGAATACAAGATCTCAAGGAAATCAAAATTTGCTTGGGTTGGTTGACAATATTCACAAGCTTCCACGTGAATTGAGAGAGCAGAGAGCTGGTAATCCCATCAAAGAGAACGAGATGAATAACAATACAACACCATATGGTTCAACCAATACCCACACCAATCCTTGTACATCGGTTGATCAACCGCCTGCAACTCAATTTTGTAGACCTCAACGTATTGGAGCTGGAGATGCATCGAGCATCCATACTCAAAGGCAAGGAATACATCCTCTAGTGATCCCGAACAACAACTTCGAGATTAAGAGTGGATTGATCATTATGATTCAGGGAATAAGTTCCATGGACTGCCTTCTGAAGACCCATTGGATCATCTTGATGAGTTTGAGCGGTTGTGTGGTTTGACTAGGATCAATGGCGTTTCTGAGGATGTATTGAAGCTGAGGCTCTTTCCTTTCTCACTAAAGGATAGAGCACATTTATGGGAGAAGCATTTACCACAGGGAGTCATTACTACTTGGACAGATTGTAAGAGAGTCTTCCTTGCAAAATTCTTCTCCACTTCTAGAACTGCAAAGTTAAGGAATGCTATATCAAGCTTTGCTCAATTTGCTACTGAATCGTTGGCAGAGGCATGAGAGAGAGATACAAGACTTACCAATCCTAATGCCCACACCATGAACTTTATGATGAGTCTATCCTTAGCCAAGTCTACCGTGGAGTTCGTCCAAAGATCAGAATGTTGCTTGATACTGCGAGCCATGGTAACTTCTTGAATCATGAGGTTGAAGTAGGTAGAGAGGTGATTGATAATTTGGCTCTTGTTGAAGGCCAATATCGAGAAGACTATGATCGTACTGAGAGAGGATCAAGGGAATCAGACTCGGTTAGCAAGAGGAAGTTGAACACGTTGAATGATAAGTTGGATAAGCTGCTAATGGTTCATCACAAGCAGATTAATCTTGTGGAACAGGAACAGGTTCAAGAAGGGGAAGATGAAATGGTTGCTGAGATCAGGTTCATGTAGAATCAAGGTGGACAAAGGCAATAGAACAACAGCCTCTCTTATAGGAGCAACAATGTCACCAACTCACAGGATCAAGTCTATCCACCAAAGCCTACTCAGACAAAGGCTTGGAAACCTAAGCAGCAGTACAACTAGAGCTTCCAACCAACCTACTGCACCGCAAGCTTCAGCATAAACTCAGCAAGCTCCATCTGATATCATGGATATGCTTCAGCAAATACGCCAAGGACAAACTAAACTGATATCATGGATATGCTTCATCATAGGATTGATACTTCCCATAGTGATTTGAACTGCAAGTTTGAGACCCTTAATGCTCGGTTAAAGTATGTTGAGAGCCAGCAAGCATCTTCTTCTGTGAAGACTACTAGGCAGCTACCAAGGAAAGCTGTTCAGAATCCTAAGGAATACACTGCCTAATCTATCACTCTCCGCAGTGGTAAAGAGCTCCATCAGCTAGTTGAATCTACCAAAGACACTGGGGACAGTGTAATTCAAGAAGGCAAGGAGAAAAACACTGCAAAATAGCTTATGTAACTCGACTCGCTTGTGCCCCTCGCCATACATAGCAAGTGGAGTCTTCTGAAACTCCTAAATCTTGCAATTCACCAGCTCCGAGTGCACCAATAGTCTAGCCTCTAGAGAAAGCAAGAGCATTTTTCCTTGCTCACCTTAAGAAGGATCAGACACAGAGGTACAAAGAGCTTTTTGAGAAGTAAATGAAGGAGGTTGAGCTGAAGATACCACTCTTGGATGCATTTCCTCTAATTCCTCAGTATTAGAAGTTCCTGAAAGAAGCAGTCAAGGAGAAGATTCATTTGGTAGAAGGATTGGAGATGGAAAGCTTTGAGTGTAAAGTTGTTTGATGAAGCTAAGTAGTCGTAAAGAAGTTAGAAGATCTAGGAACATTCACTCTGTTATGCTCCTTGGGATATCTTGATTTTAAGAAGGGGTTGCGTGATCTAGGAGCTTCCATAAGCTTGATGCCGTTCACAGTAGCTAAGAGGCTAGGCTTTAACAACTATAAGCCTTGCAAGTTATCTGTGATTCTAGCTGATCGATCCACACGATCACTTCATGGATTGCTAGAGAATCTGCCCATTAAGATAGGACATGTGAAAGTTCCTATAGATTTTATTGTGATCAACATGGATGAGGAGCCTCAAGATCCATTGTTGTTGGGTAGACCGTACTTAGCATCAGTTGGGGCGGTAATAGGCGTGAAGAACTTGACAATTAAGCTGAATTTGGGTCAGGACATAAGGATGGAGTTTGATCTTAATAGAGAATCAAGAAGGCCAACAATTGAATGTTAAAGCTTTACAATGACTGAGCTCTATGATGGTATTGGCACTGAGAATGAAGAGGAGGGAACTCTAGTTTCTTTCCCAACACTGCACTATCTGAAAAGGATAAACAGTCGAGCTTGAGACTCTAAACAAGCTCACTTGGGAGGAAGTTCCAAGCATATCCTTTGTATATAGTTTCATTTCAAGTTTTTATTACTTTGTTTTTGCCTTTATAAACATATTGTGTTTGGTTTGTGGTTATAGTCATGTTTTTTTCAGGTTCAACACTTAAGGAGGTCGAGTGTGGTTTTCAGTACTCTTAGAGACTGTACTCGCAGGACCAGCTCGTTGACATAAGCGAGTCCCAAAAATTTTGACAAAAGAGGAGTATTGCACTCGGCCATACGGCGAGTGGTTGATCCGAGTCCAAAGCTTTCAGAAGTTGTTGACTTTTCAGTTGGGGTGAATCGGGTCAAGATGAACTTGTATCGTTTTCGGTGATGTATTGAGTGAGTGATTGCATATGGTACATATTATGGAGCATAATCTAATGATCCCCTATTACGAATTTTACTTACTCACCCAAATACATCACCTAATCTCTTTTGTTTTATGACTTTGATCTCACAATGAATATTTGCTTAATCTTTGGGAATTGATTTATGATTAATTAGATTAAGTATTGATCAATTCATACTAAATCGTATATAGATATCGGTATTTATTGTTTGAATGTCTCTCTTATACAAGAAACTAGATCTTCAGAGCTCCGGACAGTCACTGAGTAATTTTGTGGATCAGCTTGGGTTTTGTTGGGTTTTGATGAACAGTACTTGGATGCCCATTGGCGAGTTCGCCCATATATGGCTTATAGAAGGTATGGTTGCAGCTAACTCAACCTTGGTCAATAGTGTACTAGGCGAGTCAACTTTACCATGGTTTATAAAAGGTTAAGTTAAGTTGACTCGACCATGGTTGGAGAGTAAAGTCGGCGAGTTAAGCTTTGTGTGGCCAAGAATCCCTCCTTTTGAATTGTGTGGACAAAAATCAAGCATGGTGGGTGAGTGGAAGTGGGCGAGCACATGGTTTTGGCTCCTTGTGTCAGATTTTGTCCCCCACTCACCTATTTAAGCGAGCTCACTCCACACTTTTTCATCACACCATTCTTCTTCACTCTCTCTTAAGAATTAAGTATCTCTCTCTAAGTTCCTAGCGAGTTCTAAGCTTCGAGTGTTCTACTCGGTCTCCTTCCAGCGAGTTCTTTAGGCAAGTAGAAGCTGCCTTATTTATGGTTTGGAGAAGTTCCATCACCACTCACTACCCAAGTCCGAGTTCTGTTGGCAAGTAAAAGTAGTCTAGTTGTGGTTTGGTGAAGCTCAGAATCAACTCGCAGCCCACGTCCGAGTCTAGTAGGCGAGTGGACGTATTCAGTTCCAGACCAAAGACCAGCTCAGTTCAGAATATCACTCGCCACCTATACAGCGAGTGGCATAGGCGAGTCCGTGTTTTGAAGTTGTCTAAACAAGCTTATTCGAGCAAAATTCTCTTCTACACCATGGATCCTAAGGAAATAGCAGTAGAGAGGATCCGTTCGGAGGCTTACACTCGTATATATGACCAAGGTGTCAAGAATGCAGCCCTTAAGAAGAAAGCTAAGGAAAAGGCTGCTGCAAGGGCCGCTGCAAACCCGTTAGATGATGCTAATGCCTCAGGAGGTAAGAAGAGTACTAAGGGTCATCGAAGGTTGATAATTCAATAAGAGAGTGAGGATAAGGAGCTGATCGTTCAGCAAACTGTAGAAGTTATAGAAGCACCCATACAGCCGCCACTACCTATTCCTAGTAAGTCAAGCTCTAGCTCATTGATTGAATCGTTGAAGAGTGCATGAAGACAAACAACAAGAAGGCTGGGCTATCAGGGATTTCGATAAGAGAAGGAGTAAGTTTTGGAAGCCTTGATATGGATGATTCACCGGTCAATAAGGGTAAGGGAGTTGCTGAACCAAAGGAAAGCGAGGGTGAGACTCCGAGAGTCAGTTCGGAAGAGGAAGTTGGAGGACCTGAAGCGCATGGTTCACCTATGGTTGTAGAAGAAGGAGATGGTTCCAGGAGCAAAGCTAGAAACGAGTTTGAAATAGAATTTGAGAAGGATCTCTATACTCTAATTGATAATGGATATACAGAAGATGAAGCTCGAGTGCTCTGAAAGGAGAAATATGCTAGCCGGAGACATAGAGCTCAAAAGAAGAAAGCCAATCCGGAAAAAGCTTATGAGGTGCTGAGTATGATGGGGATGAAAGGAACGATTTACTATCACAAGCCAACTATGGAAAGGTTGCAGATTGCTGAAGATGTAGATTCGGTGTTTGAGAATTGCTGTTTGACCCAGTTTATGTCTATAGCTTAGGACTCGTACAAGGATGACACGATGTAGTTTCTAGCCACTGTGGAGGTTCATGAATATGTTAGAAAGCATGCAGCCTTGATCGAGAGGGACAGACAGGATACATTACATTTAAGGTAAATGGTAAAAACTATAAATTCACATTTAAGCAATTATATGGGATATTTAGTTTCAAGGCTGGAGAAGTTAGCTATCCTAGTATATAATCTGCAGAGATAGATGTGGTTTGGTTTATGCTTTCTGGACAATCAGAGTTTAACCCTTATAGGAGTAAAGGGACTTTGATTAGGAATCCCTCTATCCGTTATGCTAGGAGAGCTATTGCCAATCTTTTCTATGCTAGGCCTTCTACATCGCCGGTAAACCTTAGGGAAATGCAGCTGATGGTCATTGCACTCAAGGAGATTTATGGAGAAACGACTAGTGGTAGGAGTATTTTGGGAGATGATACAGATTCGAGTTCATCTTTTGTTCTCGCCAACCACTTCACCAACTACCGATCGAGAGCAATGACTCAAGCTGAAAAAGGTGCTCTTAAGCCTATCTTCACTGGTGGTGTTGTAGCTCATATTCTGAAAGCTTATGGAGTGGATTTGAGCGAATCGGTAATGTATCCACCAAGGTTTATGACTGTTAGTTACCTAAAGAGAGCCAAATTCTTATGGAAAAAAAGAGGAGAATAACCAGTTGCTATACAAGTTTAACCATCCGATCATGACAGATGCAAGGATGATTCTACCTTGTCTGGAGCTGACTTCGATCAAGAAGATTGGTAATGTTGAATTAACCTTTCCCCTGAACACTTTGGTTGATGAGTATGTACCACCCCAAGAACCTCCATCATCTTCACCAGAAAACGAAGATGAAGTTGAACTGGAAACATACTTTTTTGAAGACTGGGAATTCCTTCTAAAGAAGCACATAAGCGTATCGGGAAATTGCAGAAATTGGGGAAATGGTTGGTAAAAGAAGGTAAAGGGGTTTGCTAAGGAAAAGTAGGAATGTAAACAAGAGAGAGAAGGGATGAGGAGATAGTTGGATGCACTCAAGGAACGGTTTAGTGGAGAAATCCCTCAGACTCAGGCTCCACAATCACCTTGGAGACGCCACTCGATTTCAGTGGATGATATGCACACTCTAACACCTACCCCAGCAAGACACTCATCAGCAGAAGATACTCTAGCACTTACAAGAAGGCCTCGCACATAGAGAAACACTGACTCGCCTGCTCTACTCATTGTACATGAAGGCGAGTCAAACCTAATTTTGATGCCTCGCTTGCACCACTCGCCGGAACCAGCGAGCTGCTCCCTGTAGATAGAACCATGCCTTTCTATGTCCAACCAATCAAGGAGGCACCCCCGGTTCAGCACAGATGCCTAACCAACTACACTCTAGAGGAGATGAATGCTTCCACCTCACACATATTCGATTACAAGTGAGGTACAATGTTCTATCACTCTTCATTGTATATACCATTGCATTTTTTATCGTTTAATTGTTTCATGCATTTGTCTAGAATTTTCTTTCAGATTTATATCCACACTGAGGATAGTGTGATTTAAGTTTGGGGGAGGGTTTTAGAGTACATTTCATAGTAGAATCATGCATACATCTATGTACCATAATGTTGTAAGTGTAAGTCTTGGTTTAAAGAAAAAAAAACCTAGTGTTGTAAGTGTTTAAGTTCCAAAACCGCTAGAAGTTCAAGTACAAGACCCCCTCCTTAGATTTTCGATTGGAAAAGCTTGTGTATATGATCTTGGTGGCTTGAAAAAAAGAAGCCTTATGTTGAAAGGGTAGACTAGGATCATGTTCTGGGTTTAGAATGGATAGGTTGGATTGTTTGGGTGTATGGGTAGATGGATACATGCTTTTGTATGTGCCAATTGGATCTCACATTTAGCATTATGCTGAAGCTTATTCCATTTTTGAGTGATCCCTTAATGCATTGCTTGATCATATATTGTAGGAGATCATTTTAATCTCTTAAACCTTACCTTGGCCAAATGGACTCCTCATTGATGTTTAGACTTAATTCACGGTTCTCAATTTTAATGAATGTTAAAAGGGACTGCTGATTTGAATGCATGAGTAGTCAAGGTTGAATCAATTCGGTTTTGGGATGATCATGGCTAGTGTTTTCAAGTATAGCTGAATGTTTGCATCCTAGAACTTTTGACGAGGACATTGATTGTTTAACTTGCGAATCAGCATGTTTTGGCTCTGAGTTCCCAATGTTGCATCTTCTCTTACTTTTTATATTTTTGCATTTGCTTGAGGCCAAGCAAAATCTAAGTTTGGGGGAGTTGATATATCTGCATTTTGGTCCATTTTAGATTCATAAATCATTCTGTTTTGCATCTATATCCTTTGCATTTGCATCATTTTAGAGTCTTTTAGGTGTACATTCCATATTTTACACTTGGATTGCATTTGAGTGGTTTTAGGAACATGTTTGGAGCACTTTGGAGTGTTTTCGGACTTAAGACAAGAGGAGACTCGGATTAGAATCAAGATTTGGAATAGAAAGAGCTTGGAATTGAAGAACTCAACACACTCGCATGCTCTGCTCGCCAACATACTGCGAGTGAAGCTTTGCTCGTATCCTGAAAAGAAGCCTCGCTGGTTGCACTCGGTGACTAGCTGCGGGTGAAGTGAAGATGTACCTGACCTGAACCTCAAGAACATCACTCGCCCATAAGCCTTGCCTGTACACCAGTGAGTGAACCTGATACGTACGTCCAAGCACATGACTCGCCATCACCACTCGCCATATGCCCACGAGGCACTCATTTTTTTTGATTTTGCTTTGCGCATTGACCACACTAGGTTTAATGTACCCCTTTAGCCCCTAATAACACTTATCCTCGTTTTTACTCTTTTTAGTAGCATCATTACAACCACTTTTCTCTCTTGTTCTTAGATTTATTGCATCTTTAGAGTAAAATCTTGGAAGATGAACTAAGTTGTTGTTTCTAGTTGTTTAATGAAAGTTTGTTAGTTTTTAATGCTTAATCCCTTTATGTCTTCATCTTTAATTTCTAGGTTTATGAATATTGACATGATTAGTGAGTAGATCTATTAGGGTTAATGAGGAGATGGGTTAGATTGAGGTTTTCTCTCTTATTTAGGTTAGTATTGTTTCTGATCTTGCTAGATTATATGTGTTTAATGCTTATCTCAACCTCATCACTTGGGATCTGATCCAAAGCATCAAATGCCCACCAAGTGTTTGTTAAAATGCCAGTTTGATTCTAAGCTAGGATTGATGACTCTATCCCAAGAGATTAGAGATTAGAGTTTAGAGTAGTTAGTTTGCAGATTATAGATTGTTCTTAATGCCAATCTGGTTTTTGATCACTAAGAGATTTGGGTTTGGTTATTGTTAGATTGAGTATTCAATGTCCATGAGAATGACTTGATTGTTTGATCTATTGTTTCTATTGCTCAAGATCATCCTGTTAGGTTGCTGGACAAGAGCTGAGAACCATGATTAGGCTAAAGTCGATTATCCCACTCTCCTCATGAACCCTTCCTTTATATTTATTTGCACTTGCTATCTTGCTCTGTTTTCTGGTTATTTCTCTATTTTGCATTGTTTTGTTTTTAGTATCATGCTCTGTTTCTATGATTGCTTATCTCTTTGAGTTTCAAATCACACATCTTATAATTGGCTTGAACTAGTGATTAGTTGCATTTCTGATTGTGAAACTGCATCCCGAGCTGGTTCGATAACCCTTTGTGCTACAGGGATTTGACTAACAGGATTAAAAACCTGTTATCAAATAGTCATGAATAAAGAGCCAGCAAAATTTTTTTAAGACAATGTGCATGTGTCACTCAACTCAAAGAAGGTTATGTTAAGAGTGACAGAACAAAGCATATTCCCCCAAGATTTTTCTTCTACACTCAAGAACTTGTGAAAAATCAAGGAGTGTATATCTAATACATTCGTTCAACTGATAATGCAGCAAATCTATTCACAAAGGCACTTCCCACTACAAGATTCAGAAAACATGTCCATCGAACCGAGATGCGCCAACTACGAAATTTGTGAAGAAAAGATTATATCAATCATTTCAGTGGGAGCTTCTGTCGTTGCACTCTTTTTCCCTTTATATGGTTTTTTCCACTTTGTTTTCATAGAAAGGTTTTTAACGAGACAACAAAGACAAGAAAGACACAACACAAGAATTTATAGTGATGATGGTGTCCAAGGGGGAGTCTTGTAAAGTTGACATGTGTTATACTCATGCAGCACACATATAGGCATGTCAATTGTCCCATATCAATTAGTTTCATTTGTATGGCCACCTCATCACTAGTATATATAGGATCCTTATGTAATAGTTATAAGTCATACCAAAATCAAAATGAAGTAAAAATTTATTATGATATCTATCTACTATATCTTAATCCAAGTATCTCACCAGCCAATCAGGTTTTATACTAATCTTAGTCTTTATTATATTAGTTTTATAACATAAACATCTAATTCTTTTTGTTTCTTTGCAAGCTTAAAACCAAGAAACCCCATAAAAATTGTGCTTGGATCTTTAGAAGTTTTTGGCTAATTTATTTGTTAAAAAGAAAACTAAAAATTGAATGTTGTTTATGTTTTGTTCTTTTGATTGTTTTAAAAATAAAATAAAAATAAAAGCCATTTGTTTTTGCTTTGTTATTCTTTTGTGCACTTGTAATGACTTTGGTTTATCTCTTTTATTTCTTTTGATTTGTGTAAGGGCCCTCAATGGCATACTATATGGAGAGTGAGGAAAGCTTCTCGTATGACTCCTATTGGAGCTTAGGAGAGCATCAATCTTCAGTAAACAACAATGAGGATTGTCTAGACCAATAGCATGATGACCTCTATGAGTCTGAATATGAAGATAAGCCTGATGATGTTGAGTTGAGCTTGAACCTGAACCTGAACCACCAGAGCAACTCCAAGGCTAAACCAACAACACCCTCCAAAGCGAGTCATGGTACAACGAAACTGATTATGAAATCATTTATGGAGTTGGACTAGAACATGAAGAGGATGTGGTAAGTGTGAGAGATGAGCCAGAATATAAAGAACTCAGCCATGGATATGAAACATACCAATTCATGGAGCCTCACCATGAAGAAAAGTCATGGTGTGAAGCAACCGACTAACAAATCAATTTAGAAAAAACTTACATATTTGATGAAGAACAGTGAGAAGATGAAGTTAAACAAGAAGATGGATTTAGAGAAAAACTTGCGAGTGATGAGGGAGGCTATGAAGAAGAATTGTTTTATGAAGATATGGCATGTCATGACCCAATTGATTGTGATTTCAGTTATGAAGAAAAATTGGAGCCTACAACATGGGAGAATGAAGAAGCTCACAAACCCGAATACAATCTCTTTTCAGGCATAGCCAAGATCAAAAAGAATACCTTTGGATGTAATGGATTATAGAGGAATGGATACAATCAAGACAAATCATTGAGGAAGAGAAACTAATATATGTCCTTGATGCACTTACCAGACCATCCTATGAATGGTGCAAGCAAGAAGAGGCTGCCCAACTATACTACAATGAACTAGTCCATATATGGGAGAGCTTTAAATTGGAGATGTAAGAGGAGTTTGTGAAGAATGGCCCAGCAAGAAACCATCCTCTTACAGATGGTGAGCCACATGCAGAACCAAAGGAGACAACTTCCAGTTTCAAAACTGAGTACAAGCATGTGAAGCAAGTATTCCCAAAGTTGAAGGGAAACGTTACATTGAAATCATATGGCTTGAAAACATAGAAAAAATAGAACAACCAAGTAACCAAATTATGAAAGGAGAAGCCTCAAGCTGTTGTGATGACATCTACGCCAAAAGACATACCAACACATGAATTGCAAGTATCACTAGTCCAAGGTAAGTCATCTAAACGTTTAAGTTTGAAATATGTGTTGTGTTATAGATGTCACAAGAGAGATCATTTTGCTGTGAAATGCAACTAGACAAGGGTACAAACCCACAACATTAGAGTTGAATATGTATTCACATAATAGTCTATATAAATCAGATTCTTGAATCTTCCACTTCTAGTATAATGCATTTGCCTTTTCCTAGGGATATTGAGACAGGTATAGGAGTCACGAAGGAGGCTGGAGAGATGAAGAACACATTACAAATAAATAAAAATCACCAAACATCAACCATCACATGATAGTTCGAAGAAAATATTGATAGGAACCACTCCGCTAAAGGGAAAGCTCATGCCGGAAAACTCTCTGATCATAAGATATGTTATTAATAACGAAAGAAGGAAAAAAACTCTCCACAAATTTTCTCTTGAGTCTTGGTTTCAGTACAACTGAGTCACCAATGAGCTTAGAAACTAGGGCAGTGAACAACCTCACCTTATAAAGGCCCAAATAATAAAACAAATCTAAAACAGAACTTAAAGTCCAAAAAAAATACAAATTCAATAACAAAATAAATAAACAATAAAGAAAAACAAACTATTACTTCTTTGAAAATTCTTGTATCATGATCTTCTTCCTATTGTGACGAACGTATGCCTGAAGAGGCATATCAATACCCCCTTTGGCAAGACGAAACTTGTTCTCAAGTGCAATCGATGGAAATTGATCTTGTAAGAGCCTAACTCTTTGCCAAGAATTTTCATGACTACGCAGTCCAGACCACTGAACCAATGCCATGAGATGGTCTTCCTCATCGTGGCGAGAATCTCCAATGAAACAATTACAACTTCATCCGCAGTTGAGAAAAAAAGGATACCTCATGAGATTTCCAAGAATTGGCTTCAGGTGTGACACATGAAAGACCTGGTGAATTTGGAGGAAGTGGGGAGGCATAAGCGATGAACCACCTGACTAAATCGAGTCAGAACTTCATACGGGCCATGATACCATGCTGAAATTTTCTAGCAGATTCGACGGTTAGCCGATTGCTGTCAATACAGTCGTAGTTCTAAGAACACCAAGTCACCTACATCAAAAACCAAGTCACAGTGGTGTTTATTAGCATTATTCTTCATGTTGTCTTGGGCACTGGTTAAGTGAGACTTAATTTCGGCCAATAGTTCGTCTCATTCACGCAATGACTTCTCTTACTCGAAGTTATTGTAAGTATATAATATTAACAGTAATTCTGATAGAATATATTTGTCGATATGTCTCTATTACTAAATATCCATCTATATACATCTTTAAAAATCCTAATCTAAAAAGAAATTGTGAATATTAATATATATATACATAATTAGATAGACGATTTTTTTGTTAATAAGTAACCATTGGATCGACAATAGTCCGATCCATATCCTTAATTCTCCAATTGGAGCTGAGTGGGATTCGAACTCACCACATTGGGTCTAGCTAAATGAGGGGAAAGCCAACTGGACCATCTATTTCTCGGTATATAGACGATTTTATTAACAAACAAACTTTTGATATTTTCTTTGGTCTCTCAAACTTTTTCAAAGAAGTTTATATTACTACTAGATCAAAACATTTTGTTACCTTATTAATTTCATATCTTTCATTCATATCCAACGGAATCAAGACATAGAAACAAAACATGTGAATAGTTAAAATTAAATGTCATTATTTTATTTTACTATTATTAATATTCTTTTTGTAATAATTTATTATGCATTTGTATTTATTTTTATTTATTTATTTAGCCAACAGATTATCAATTAAATCTATATAATATAACCATTTTTATTAGCATTGAAATCTTTTATATGTACATATTATATTATTGATTTTTATTGTGTTTGTAATTATCTTAGTACTTCAGTATTCAAGAAGATTCATGAATTTGGAAACCAATTCCTTCTTCACATTATACTGAATTCTATCACCCTTAAAAAATATGAATTAATTAGACAATATTCCTAATGATTATAAATGCAAATAGATTAATTATTAGTTACATACCTTAGATACTCAAAGAACCATATCAATGGTTTGACCAAATACTTTACTAAATACTTTCCAGAGCTTGAGAATCTTAACTTTATTTTTTCTGTTTTGTTTGTAGGGTTTTAACGAAGAAATTTTAGAGAAATACATGATTAAAGGCAAAAAAAAATTGAAAGAAAATAAGACCCATAATCGTAAAGACAAAAAAAATCGAGAGAAACGGAATACCCATAATTGTTGGTTTTATGAGAAAAGTCATGGGATGTGTCTTAAATAGAAGTCGTTTGATATAATTTTCCTATTAGGAGTATGAGTAAAATTTTAAAATAGATATTGATTAGGAATTTCTTTTGTATAATATGTCCTAAATATTAGGAATTAGTTATGATAAACTTTTATATTTATTTCAAATATCTTTGTTGAATATTAAATCTTATGTTTATAGCTAATACTAGCTTATTATAAAATTCCTATGAAAAAATTTCCACAATTTATATGTCATAATATAACTACCGTTTTTATTATAACTAATTTTTGTTATATTTAATTATAATATTTTTATATATTAAATTAAAAACTAATCTTTATAAATTAAAGTTAAAACAAAATTATATTGCAATAATAATTAGTTAAAGAATCTTATCGAATCTTATTAAGTGATAAATAATTACTTTTTCTTATCAGATAAAAAAACAAATCAGTTAACACGACGATTTTATTATATAAGAGATAACAAATTTGTCACAATACTTCAAAACCAAAACAAACTAATATAATACAGTGTTTAAGTTAATGTTACGCTTTTGTTAGATTAACTTAGACAACAAGTAATATTAGTTTAACCCTAGAATAATATTTTTTACTAAAATATCATTCTCAAAGAAACCATAACCTTACGGTTCAAGAGATTATAATTTGGTAATTAATATTAATTTATTATGTTTTTGTCAAAAAAAAATTAGTTTGTTAGATTACAAATGCAGAATATTTAAGTAAAAGCATATAGATAAAAACCGACTAATAATATTATTTAGATAATAATAATAATAACTAATCAATTATATAATCTTATCAAGAGATAATATATTTTTATTATTATAAGAGATAATAATAGATACAAATATCGTTTGACAAATATTATGTGACAATGATTTCCTACTAACAAATACGACTTAGTCCAAAACGGACAATATATCACAATGTTTAAGTTAATGGTATGCTGTTATTATATATAGAGATAGAGATAAGATAATCTATTAATTCATGTTTCAACAACCAATAGATATTTAATGCTAAAATCACAAATTGATTTTTCAAACAATTAATTGATTTTTTAGAATTAATTTTGAATATAATCTATAAGATATCTATTAATTCATATATCGTCCAATTTTTCTTGTTTAAATAGTCAATTAATTAGAAGATTATCTAGAATAGTTTATAACAAATATTAGTTCAAGTCTTATTTGTTTTTATTAAGTATAATACATATTAATTAATTGTTTTATTAAATATAAAGATAATGATATATATAAATATTGTGTGACAAATATTATGTGACAATATTTTCTAGTTACAATATGATCTAGTACAAAACAAACAATATAACATAGTATTTAAGATAATGCTACGCTTTTATTATATATAAATATATGTTTTATGTATGATCATCTCCTTATTTACAAAAAAGTGTCAAATATTGTTTTTCATATATATATTAGATTAACTGATTTGAGATACTTAAATATTAAGTTGACTTGTAATCTCTATTATTATTTTTAAAATATAAAACAAACATATAAATTTCCAAAACATTATTATAAATATATATATATAAAAAAAATTTTTAATTAAAATAACCTTGTGTGATGCATAGGTCCATATCTAGTAAATATATAAAACATAAATAAATTACATATATATATATATATACTAGATAAGGGCTCGTGCGATCCACGAGTTTTCTTGCGCTTAAAAATTTTGTTTTCAAGTTTTGGTCTTTATTGTATCCCCTTTTTTGAATCATAAAGCAAACACTCTTGTCTGATGTGCAAGAGAGACATGAATTTGAAAATCTTACATGTGGTTGAGAAAAAAAGAATAACATTTTGAAAAACATATATAAAAATTATAACTTAAACTAATACTTACATTTCAAGTTATAATTTATTTGCATTAATCTAGGCAAATACATTATTTAACTATAAGAAAATCTAATATTATTTTATTATATACTCACTATGAGATCAATATTTATGATTATTTTTATTTTATAATTATAAAAGGAGATAATTATTTACAATCTATTTTATGTTATGATTGTGAAAAAGATAAATAATTCATGGTACATAAAAATATTAAAGAAAAAAATGTTTTCAAATAAATAAAATACTGCAAAATTTAGGATCGTTATATCTGACACGTCTAAGAATTATGTTAATGAGTAACTTTGAGATCCAACTTTATACAATAAGATATGAGATAAATACTTGTGATTATTTTTTATTTTATAATAATAAATAAAGATAATACTTTACAATTCTTTTAAATTTAGGATAAATAAATTTTTTGCAATAAATATAAATATATAAGAAAAAGTACTTTAAAATATAAAAAACTTACTTTAAAATTTAGGATCGTTAGATTTAACACGTGGAAGAATCGTGTTAGTGAGTAACTTTGAGATCCAACTTCATATAATATGATTTGATTTTATATTCACATAATAGCTTTTGATCATTGATTTACATATGGAACAATCTCATTTTTTTGTAATTTTTGAAACCCAACTTTAATAAAATATAAATACAGACTAATTTTTGATCATTGGATTTGATATGTGGAACAATCCTATTGATTTGTAACTTTTAAAACCCAACTTTATATGATAGGATTAGTTTATGTTTAAACCCAATTTTATATAATAGGATTAGAATTAGATTTTATTGTTTGATTTGACATGTGGAACAATTCCGTTGATTAATTATTTTTGAAACTTAACTTTATATTAAGATGATAAGAGCTCATGCTAATAATAGTAAAATAAAATTATAATACACTAAATTTAAAGTATTTACCTTTTTTGTTTGTTTGTTTTGATTGCGTTGGATGTAAATGAAAGAAAAAGAATTAAATTAGAGAAAACTTGAAAAAGTTGGAGAGTATTGAAAAAATTGTCTATGTGTTTTATGTATATATAACAATTGATATTCACAATTCCCTTTTAGATTAGGATTATGTAAACAAATTCCCTTTTAGTTTAGAATTATGTGTACAATTTATGAGATATTTAGATAACTTCTTAAGTTAGGATTATAATCAGAGATATATATTTTATTCGATTAGGATTTTTTTTATAGATAGATATTATTCAAAATATCATATATATATCTTGTTTTTCTATAAATAATTTTTAATATGGTATTTGTCTTTATATAAAAAGATTAGAAATGAAATTTACTTTTTGTTAGAATTAATTTTTTAACAATTAGTAGATTAGGATTTCTTTATAGATAGATATTATTCAAAATATCACATATATATAAACATAAATATATATATTTCATTTTTTATAGATAGTTTTTAATATAACGTTTTTCTTTATATAATTAGATTAGTAATGAAAATTACTTTTTGTTAAAATTTATTTTTTATAAATAATATTCTTGATTTTCCTTTTCGATTAAGATTTATGTTTAGGTAAGAAATTCTTTTAGATTAGGATAAGCTAAATATTGAAAATCTATTTAAAATTTTATTTATTTTTTTAAAAAAATAAAGGATAATTTCGGATCGTTAGATTTTGACACATGGAATCATCCTGTTAATGAGTAACTTTGAAACCTTACTTTATATAATAAGATATATATATATATATCTTTGTAATATATATATATATATATATTACTTATATAATTAAACAAAAATTAACAAAATAATCCTATCTATAAATTCTATACTTCCCAAAATCAATAACAAATAACTAATATCCTAATATAATTTTTTCAAACTAATCTGATACTCACTAGAATTACAGAAAATATTATTAACATACATATCACTACAAGAAAAGAAAAAAAATTGACAAAAAATTTAGTCAATATATATATACATATATATATATATATATATATTAATAATGTTTATGTCTTTAAGTTTGAATTTGAAAGATTATATATCAAAGATAAATGTTTCGATTAACAACGGTCAAATCCAAAGGAAAAAAATCCCACATATTTATTTTGGTTTTCATTATATTTATATAGATCCCAAAAGAGCCGAGAAGCTTCTTTTCTTTGCATCTTACTTTATATATATGCAGTTGAAATCTAACCCTGATCAAAGGAAATATATCCCAAAACTTTGTTTTGGTTTGCATATTACTTATATTTATGTAATTGAATCTAACATTGTGATCAGAGGAAAAAGATTCTAGAACGTCATTCTAGTTTGCATCATTCTTATATAGATGCAGTTAAATTTAATTTCGTGATCAAAGGGAAATCTTGAGGATTTCACATTGTCTCATAATCACCTTGGACATCCAAGCATCACAATCTTAAGAAAAATAATAGAGAGCCACATGGCAATTCATTGAAATCCAATAAAAAAACCTTTAGAATATATATATATATATATATATATATATATGTTACACGTACTTTTGAAAAATTAACACAAGATCATCGCCAACTAAAACAGATATTGAATCACTAAAGTTTCTTTAATGTATTCAAAGTGATATATGTAGATGTATGCATCCACTGTGTGGATTTTTCCACTATTTTATACTGTTGGTGGATGTGTTGAGGAAATGTCACGTGTTTGTCTACTATCATCTCAAAATATGCATTAACAACCAAATTAAGACAATCTCTCTACTTTATCCTTTCTCTCTCTAAAAAAGACAATTCCTCCTCCTTATGGAATCTCCATTGCCTCCCTCCAAACTCCATTTCTTATGATTTTTCCCGATAATTAAGGATTCATCAACTTTGTTAGGCTTGTTGCTTCTTGGAGCTTATGTGAGCAAAGACTCAAACATTAATCAAAGTTGATATGAGCAATGAATCAAAAGTAATTGGAGTTGCAATTAATCACATATCCTCCGATGGTGGGTTAGTTATTGTTAATTGTGGTTGTGATGGAGATAAGGGAGGAGGAAGAAGACCGGGTGGAGAGAAAAAGATATATTAGTGGTGTTGTTTACGACAAAGTATGGATTTTACTATGAAGAGGTGTTGATTTCTTGTTGCTATCTCATCACTTTCGTGTTGTCTTTGTGGTATGTCGTCAAATGGTCCATGGACAGAGAAAAGTCTTTTTCTCTCTTCACATTTTTCCATTTTTCAGAGAGAAATTAATCATGGAGTATTCCCCGACATCTATTGGAAATCAACAATGATTCTTGTTTCATACTCTAGTATTACTAGATCTTGTTGCAGAGTGGAGGCTTGGAAATGAGTATGGAGCAAAGCAATGAAGTAAAATGCATCAAACAAGGGAGGAAAGTTGATTTTGTTTACTTGATCGATTATATGCCTTCCACCTAATGGAATCAAGTAAAATTTGGAAACAAACTAACTACAAGACCTAGATTTCATTTTTCATGTGGTTGGAAGCATTTGGAAAATCGATCATAGAGAAAAGACGAGTTTAGTCAGGATAGGTCTATTGGGACTTCATCCTCAACATTGTTATCAGATGAAGGTCTTCCAGTGAATGGAATTGGATGTTATTCTAACACAAAATACCCAAGAGAGTTAGCTTTCATTTAAGGGTGCTTTAAAGGAATTTGGACAAGAGGTTAAGAAGATTTGGAAATTTTACTCAATTACGGTCACAACAAAAGAAGTTGCAGCCAAAACCAAAGTGAGAACGGTTGTGACTGACAGACCATTTTTTGAAGTAAACACTCTCGACTGCTACAAGGGGAGTAGTGGGCCGATCTAAGAACAAGAATGGCCAATCCAAGTTCTAGCACATGATGTTTTTCCTTTTTACTCACTTGGACCCGACCTGGTTTATTCCATGTCAACCCAACTCGTTTTGGAGTTGTAAAACCCTAATGTCTAAGGATCATCATCTTTCATCTATGGAGATTTGTTCACCCTTTCTCTTATCTTGTTTTCTTTATGATTATGCATCTGTTTATCATTTTTTCATTTTCTATTATCTATTGCTCTAGCTCAAGTTTGAATTCTTGCAATCCTATTGTGTTGATTCTAGATTTTCTTTGGATTCAAACCTCAAGTGTTGCAATTACATGAGTGTTTGCATTTGTTGTATTTATTTGATGGCCATAAAAAATAAAAATCAAATTGGCTCCATTTTTAGGGAATCCATGTAATTAGCCCTTAGGATTTGGATTTGGCTTTCGACTAGAGGTTTTATTTTCTTTTGTTATTAATTTTCTTTCAAGTGTTTGTTCTTTTTCAAGTTACAATCACAAGGGAGAAATAATGGCTTCGTATTTTGCCTCCAGGTTGAAGGCCTTTTTAGAAGCTCAAGCAAGAGGGATAGCTTTTGGCCCCATTAGTTATCTTTGTTTTGAAAGCTCATCCACTATTCAAGGAGGTCTTCTATATGAAAACTTCTCTCAAAAAAACCAATATGGATATGTTGAGAGATGCCAATCTTGGGACATGGAGTATGAACATGAAGAAGCTTGTTCTTCACCAATCTTACATGAAGAGATTCTCAATAAGTTGAAGCTCCTATTGAATGATATTGTGACACAAGATAGGCAAGGAAGTTAGATTTCATTTGGTGGTGGTTTTAAGGTATTCAGACAAGCAGTAAAGATGTCATGGCAATTTTACTTAGTCGCGGCCGAAGCAGAAGTCAGAACGACCGTGACTGATGGACATGTAGTATGAACAAGAAGAAGCTTGCTCTTCCCCAATCTTACGTGAAGATATTCTTAACAAGCTGAAGTTCCTATTGGATGTTATTGTGACACACGATAGGCAAGTTAGATTTCATGTGGTGGTGATTTTAAGGCATTTGGACAAGCGGTAAAGATGTTATGGCAATTTTACTCAGTCGCAGCCAAAACAAAAGTCCAAATGATCCCGACTGATTGACCATTTTTAGAAGTAGACAGTCTCGGCCGCGACCAGGGAAGTATCGGGCCGATTCAGGAACAAGAATGGCCAATCCAAGTTCCAGCACATGTTGTTTTTGGGTCGACGGTCTATTTCCACTTCAAAGTTTCGATATAAAAATATGTCAACCTATACTTAGACCATTATTATGATTCCATCTTAAGTATACATGCAACACCTAATTGCACCCAAAACTAGATAATGACTATTGAATTTCACACATAGTATACAAAATTTATCCAGTTGCACAAATTTTTGGATAATTATGGTTTTGTTGTAAATCAACAATTGGTTACAAACTTAAACCATTAATTAACATAACCTATACTCGACAAAATCTTAAATAGACAATCAAATCTAAATAGGTTAGGATAAACGTTGTCTGTTTGAAATTTGATCGAGTCTAAAATTTGTTTATATTCGGTTAATTAATGGTTAAGATCGTAAACAATTGTTGATTTAAAACAAAACCATAATTATTCAGCAATGTGTGTAATTAGATAAATTTTGTCTACTATGTGATAATCATTGTCTAATTTTTGGTGCAATTAGGTTTTGCATGTATATTTGAGATGGAGTTAGAGTAATGGTCTAAGTATAGGTTGACTTGTGGTTATATCAAAACTCTGGGGTTGATATGATACTAAGTAGCCTCAAGCATGGAACTAAGGATCAGCTCGTAGCCAAGAAAGACTTGAAAACAATCACAGGGTCAAACTGTTGTTTAGCTTAGAAATAAAGACTGATTAAAGTGTTATGCGCTTCTGTGAGCGGGCAAGTTGATTGGGCAAAATACATTCACTCACTCTGCGCTTCTATGAGAGGGCAAGTTGATTGGGCAAAATACAGTCACTCACTATGCACTTCTGTGAGCGGTCAAGTTGATCGGGCATTTTTTTTAAAGGCAATTTGAAGACTCCTAAATTCAAGGTAGGCATTGGTGTGAAGTTCAAATCAAGAACCCAACATGATTTTAAGATATATCAAACCATAAAGATAGAGATTAAGGCAATCACTCAATGGGTATGTGGATCATGTTGTACTCTTTTTCCCTTATCCAAGTTTTCTCCTAATGGGTTTTCTTGGAAAGGTTTTTAAGAAGGCAAATGGTTCACATCACAACTAGCCCATTTGTGATTTCACTTAGAGCCCAGCAACAAAGGAAGACCAAAAGATGCCTTCAACTTTGCGTGGGAGTAGTCCAAGGGTTATTAAAATCTATCATTTAATTTTAGTCTTTGTTTCATTTTCAAGACTAGCTTTTATTTCTGCTTTCATTTTCGAGAATAGTCTCTTTGACTACTTCTCTTCTTTTCTCTATTTAAACTCTTTAGGTTTCTCATTGTAAACCATCCTGGATTTGGATCACAAATAAATGAAAATCTTTTATCAAACTCTCTCTCAAAAACGTGGGTCAAGTTGTCTCTTCAACTTCTAAAATCAAACAAGGTGTTTCTTCAGCTCCTTCACTCGATTTGCTGTCTCTTCAGACTCTGGTTGGAGTCCTATCAAAGCTTTCTGTCTCTTCAGCTTCTTCACTCGATTTGTTGTTTCTTTAGCCTCTGGTTCGAGTATAAATCAAGCATACAAACGGTAATGCTGCTTAATCGTTCTATCTAGCCACAACAGGAGGACTTTCTGCAACTTCTCTGTAGGATCCTTGGGTAGGAGTGTATAGGGGTGGAAATAGACCGTCGACTGTTGTTTTTCCTTTTTACTCACTTGGACCTGACTCTGTTTGGCCAGAGTCGACCCAACTCGTTTGGGAACACTAAAATCCAAAGGTCTTAGCGTTAAAAACACATATTTCATTCCTTTTTTAGACAGCCACTTTGAGAGCCACCTTGAGAGCCACCTTAGAGAGAGTTAGAGAAAGAGAGGATCATCATCTCCCATCTATGGAGATTTTTTCATCCTTTCTCTTATCTTGTTTTTTTTATAATTTTGCTATTGTTTATGTTTACTTCCTTGTTTTTCTTCATGTGATTGATGTTCTTCGTAATGAGTCTTTAAGCATCAGTATATATTTTACATATTATTTTCAAATTATTGAAAACAAACATATATTCAAGTCGTACCTCTTTGAAACATTCTGTTTTTAATGAAGAAATTTCAAAACACTCATCTAATGATTGTTTGAATGAAGTTTCGCCTTCCATGTTTGAAGCTCTTGTTGATTGTCCTGAGGAGAGGGAAATAGTCTCGGATATCTCTTTCCCTCGTCAATTAGCTCGTTAAAAGAAACTAATTGGCAATGCTAAGGTTTCAAATTCCTTTTCGGGTTGCTTTGCTATTATTATTGCTGCGTCAAATAAACCGTCCTCTTCGAAAGCTTCCTCCCGGAAGCATTGATGTCTCTTTTTTCTTGGAATATGTGTGGTTTCAATCAACCGCATAAACATGCTGTGCTAAAGAGTTGGATTCAAGATTGTAAACCTTATCTTGGCTGTTTCCTTGAAACTCGAGTAGCTAAAGATGTTTGTGGTTCTGTTTTTGACGCTTCTTTCTCTAGATGGAATAAAATCACTAATTATGATTTTCACCGTTTGGGAAGAATCTGGTTCTGTTATTCTGATGCAGTTCATGTCTCTCTTCTCTCCAAAAGTGCTCAACATATTACTTGTGGGGTTCAGATCTTAAATTCTAGAGTTACTTTCATAGTCTCGAGCATTTATGCTTCCAATTTTGTTTCTGATTGGCAGCTTCTTTGGTCGGATCTTTCTGCAGTTTTCTTTTTTTTCTCTCATTTGCAGCAACCATGAATTTTTTTGGGTGATTACAATGAGATTCTTGCTTCATCAGAACACTCACGGCATATGGACTACAACTTTGATCACACGGGTATGATCCATTTTTAGACTTTTGTTTCTCAGCTGGATCTCTTTGATCTTCCATCTCAAGGGCCTTCTTTTACTTGGTGGAATAAGTGTGTGGTTGATTCTATTGGAAAGAAGCTTGACCATGCCTTGGTTAAGCAAGATTGGATCAAATCTTTTCCTCACTCTCATGCTGTTTTTTCCTCTGGTGGTGTTTTTGATCATTCGTGATGTCTGGTTCATATCTCAACTCCTGCTTATTCTCGTCGTCGACATTTTCAGTTCTTCAACTATATTACTAGGCACCCTCTATTTTTAGTGTGGCTCAGGTTTGGGACCAATCCCCTCCTCTATATCACTCTAGAGCTACTTTGCATATTTTTTCATAAAAAAATTAAAGCTTTTAAAGCCAATTCTCCGTGAGCTGAACAACACTCATTTTGGAGACATCCCGGGTCGTACTAAAACTGCTTATATTGAGCTTTGCCAAGCTCAAGAAGCTACTCTAAATGATCCTTCTCCTTATAATTCTAAATGATCCTTCTCCTTATAATTCTCAGCTAGCAGCAGAAGCATCTTCTAAGTGGCATCATCTTTCTCACATTGAGGAACAATTTTTTCGTCAAAAGTCAAGAATTAAATGGCTTAAAGACAGGGATCAAAATTCTGCAATTTTTCATCGAGTTGCTCACTCTCGTGCTTCACGTAATGCTATCCGCTCTCTTAAGTCTGACTCAAGTTTGATTGTTACTAATTTCTCTAAGATTAAGAAGATTGCTGTTGACTATTTCTCCACTTTTATGCAATTCCAATCTGCTGCAACCTCTAATATTCCTGACTTGGAAACTCTTTTGGGATTTTCGCTGCTCGTCATCCTCCTCGGCTTCGCTTGTTGCTACCATATCTCCTTCGAAAATTTAGCAAGCTCTTTTTTCTTTGCCTTCTAAGAAGGCTCTAGGGCCTGATGGTTTTACATCAGAATTTTTTAGAGCTGCTTGGTCTATTATTGGAGCTGATTTTATTGTTGCTATCCAATCATTTTTCCTCTTCAGTTTTCTTCCAAAAGGTGTAAATGCTACTCTTTTGACTTTAGTTCCTAAGCATAATGCAGCCACTGAAATGAAGGATTATAGGCCTATTGCTTGATGCAACCTTTTGTACAAGGTAATTTCAAAAATCTTGGCAAATCGTTTGTAAGTCATTTTGCCTCAAGCCATTGATCTAAATCAAATTACTTTTGATAAGAAACGTTTATTGCTTGAGAATGTGTTGCTTGCTACTGAATTGGTGAAGGATTATCATAAAGGCACTATTTCTCCTAGATGTGCTATTAAACTCGACATTGTGAAGGCTTTTAATATGAGTTGGGATTTAATAGTGAATGTTCTTCACTCAATGCATCTTCCAGATTTGTTTATTAACTGGGTTTATGTTTACATTTCAACGGCCTCTTTCTCTGTATCAGTAAATGGTGATCTTGAAGGTTTTTTTTTAGCTCCCGTGGCATAAGGCAAGGTTGTTCTCTCTTGCCTTACCTCTATGTTATTCTCAATAATGTGCTATCTCGTACGTTAAACACGGCTACATCCCAAAACAGATTTGGTTTTCATCCCCTTTGCAAAGATGTTGGACTCACTCATCTTAGTTTTGTTGATGACATTCTAGTTTTTACTGATGCTTCTGCTCATTCTCTTCATGGTTTCCTCTCTGTTCTGGCTGAGTTTGGTGCAATGTCTGGTCTTCTTATTAATGTCTCCAAATCCACTATTTATACTGCTGGGAGAGTCCCAAATGATTTCTTTGCTGCAGCCTCCACAGCTGGTATATCTATGGGATCTTTGCCTATTCATTATCTTGGTTTGTCTTTGCTCACCTGCTCTATAACTCATAGCGATTTTGAGCCTCTTATTGACAGAATCATATCTCTAATGAACTCTTGGGCTTCCAAACTTCTTTCTATTGCGAGTAGATTACAGTTGATCAATCTGGTTATATCAAGTACTACAAATTTTTGGTGTTCTACTTTCAAGCTTCCTAGTCACTGTCTAAAAGAAATCGAGAGTATGTGCTCTGCTTTTCTTTGGTCGGGTTCTCCAAATTGTACTTCAAAAGCTAAAGTTTGTTGGAATGATGTTTGTTATCCAAAAGATGAAGGAGGGCTAGGTATTTGTTTTCTTCGTATTACATCTAAAGTTTTTTCCTTCCATTTAATTTGGAGACTTATCTCCTCTAACTCTTCTCTTTGGGCTATTTGGACTCGTCATTATCTCCTTCGTTATAGCTCTTTTTGGGATCCAAATCTTACCCCTCGTGGCTCCTGGATGTGGTGAAAATTGCTTAAGCTTCGGTTTGAAATCTCTGCTTTTGATAAAGTGAGTAAGAATTCTGGTCAAACAGCTTCTTTTTGATATGATTGTTGGAGCTCTTTAGGTACTCTTTACACTATACTTGGAGATCGTGGACCTCGATGCCTAGGTGTTCCAATTGGTGCTAAAGTTGCTGATGCTTTTGTGAATTTTGAGTGGAATTTTTGTGGTGCTAGTGATCGTAGATTTCTAGAGCTTCTCTCCTCTCTTTGTTTAGAAAGAGGTCCCATCTTGGATTCTAGTGATGATTCTTTTTTATGGCATCACTATGCTTCAGACTTTAAACCTTGTTTCTCTGCTTATCATACTTGGGATCAGCTTCGCTCTTTTAAGCCTAAGATTCCTTAGAGTCGTTTAATCTGGTTCTCACAAGTCGTCCCTTGGTTCTCATTAATCTCTTGGCTTGCTTTGAAAGACAGGCTCTCAACAGGTTCTCGAATGTGTTTTTGGGGTCAAACATAGCACTGTCCTCTATGTGGGGAGATGATGAAACGCATGATCATCTCTTCTTCACCCGTCCATTCAATTTCACTATTTGGTATGACCTTTGTGCTCGTTTGCTTGGCTTTCCATTACTCCAGATTGGTCTGATAGTGTTTCAGCTATATCTTCCTCTCATCTGCCACATTTGGATCTCATTCTTGCCAGGCTAGCTTTTCAAGCCACGATCTATTATATTTGGCGTGAGCGTAACTCACGGATTCATGGCCCCTCGGCTTCTTCCACTGCTGTTCTAACTCGTCTCATAGATAAAGTTGTTCATAATTGAATCTCTTCCCTCAATTACCAATTTCCTCATAAGTTGGAAGGCCTTAGAAGACGTTGGTTTGAGATTCATTTGAGTTGATTTTTTTTTATTGATTTGTACAGCATGTTTTTTATAACTTGGCTTATGTTTATATGTAGTTAAATATAAACTCCTTTTTTTGTTGATAATATTCACAGTTCAACAAAAAAAAATTAATTAATTAATTTTAATAAAATTAAAATAAAATTAAAATAAAATTAATTTAAACAACATATTTTACAAAATTTAAAGCATAAAATGTAATATTACAAAATAAAGCCCTAACTATCTGTAGCATTCTCTATGTCTTGAGACTCGTCGTCGTCGTTTTCTTGAATTAGACTTACCAATTTTGGAATGAGATCTCAGAGGTGTCGTAGGATGTGATCCACCAGTGCTCGTAAGGTAATGAGAATAAGGGTTAGAAATTCCTGATATCTGAAAACATTTAAAAATTTGAATAATTATAGATATTTTTAAAAAAATTCATGAAAATTTTGTACAAATTCATAAAAATCTTTTTGTAGATCAAAAGTTTTTTAAAAAATTCATAAAAGTGTTTCCTAATTCATAAAAATATTTATAAAATTCATATAGATGTTTTAAAAATACATAAAAATGTTTTTAAATACATAAAAATGCTTTTTTAATTCATAAATATTTTAAAAAATCATAAAAGTGTTTTATAATCCATAAAAATATTTATTAAATTCATATAAATGTTTTATGATTCATAATAATGTTTAGAAAACAGTATTAAAAATCAAAAACATATTGAAATTCGTTTTAAAAATTTGAAAATCGTTTGCAACATTCCAAAAGCTATTTTATAAATTCTAAAATTCGTTTCAAACATAGATCTAGGTTCCAAATTGTTGAAAATCTAAAATCCAACATCCTAAATCGAAATCTAAATTCCAAAAACTAAATCTAACAAATACAAACCTAGATCTAGGTTCCAAATCCTATAATGTAGCAAATCTGTGGTTAAATTGATGAAATAAAGGAGGAGAGGAGAGAAAATCTTACCTCGCCGGCGGTGGAGGAGTAGCGACAGAGCAGCAAGCGGCGGAAGAGAAGAGAGAAGAAGAGTATAGACTAGAATAGAAGAGAAGAGAACATAAGAGAAAAGAAAAGAAGAGAAGAGAAGAGAGGCGGAGTGGTGGAGCAGCGGAGGAGGAGTGTTGCGCGGAGAGAAAGTCATGAAGAGAGAAATATAAGAAAAAACGGCCCTTAGTTTTTTAATCCAAGGGTTGCAAGGGCATTGCTAGGGAATTAGGGTTTTGATATGGGATAGGGATTTGCTAGGGATGTAGCACATCCCAAACAAATCTGTAGCAAAAGTTGATAGGGAGTTGCTAGGGATTTAGCGAATCCCTAGCAACCCTTGCTAAGGATGTGCTAAATCCCTACCAAATCCCTAGAAACTCCAATAGCCGAGATTTTTCCTACACCCGTAAACACTTAAAACTCTTATAATCCATGAAAAAATGAATCTCGAAAGATTGTGAATATGCAGATTTTCAAAAGTGAGAAAAAACCGAAAACAAAGAAGACATCTCTAAAACATCGATTTGCCTAAGTTAAGTACATGTGTTTTCATTGATGTTTGTAATATGTACTTAGTTAGAGACACATCATTAAATTGTTTTCTTTGTTTTAAGTCTTTTCTTACTTATGAGAATCTGGATTTTTATTATCTCTCGAAATTTATCTTTTTTAGAATTATATTAGTGTTTAGGTTTAGGGGTTAAGTCGCATATTTAGATTTCTATAACTTTGCTAGGGATTTACTAGGGATTTATGATGCTAGCGTTTTTGGGGGCAAACAACAACTACATTTATAGATCAACAAATGCTTCACAACATCATGTTGCTGCAAGCATTTGAGGTTCGAACCCAAGAGAATCTAGAATTGGCAACAATAGGACTATGAGAACTTTGATCTAAGCTATAGCAATAGGTGAGGTTATTGGAACTAAAATACTACAAGCAAATAAACACAAGCAAAGCGAATCAAACAAGAAGCATGACTAAAGTAATGACAAACACAATGAGCAACCACAAAAGCACAATAAACACTAACAACCTAAACAAGATCAAAAGACTAGCAAGCCTAAGGCTAATGGATAGGAAATTGATTAAGAGAATGTCAATCAAATCAAATGCAATAAGTCTAATTAAGAACCATCCTAGGGCATGAGTCATATATCACCTAGACTAACCCACTCTCATGGCATTAGGCTCTATCTTAGACTATGGACCAAGCTAAACTCTCATTTTCCAATCCAAAGTCTAAGAAGCATTAACAAACTAGCTCACTAAGACCACTAATCCCCAAAGC